>APFE030011075.1:111128-206303 GCA_000404065.3 Pinus taeda
ATATATATATTTTTAAATCGCTCCGGGATTCGTTCCCAAACTGGGAGCTTCTGAAAATGTCGCTCTTGTTGCCGTTTTCGCTCCCGCTCCCAAGTAACACTGAGCTAGCATTAAGAGGGAGACTACAACGCCATACACTCTTGAGTAGAATGGTGTGGTTGAAAGGAAGAATCGTTCTATTGTAGAAGCTGTCTGTGCCATGCTTCATAATCAAGGCCTTCCAAAGTTTCTACGGGGTGTAGCTGCAAATACCGTTGTGTATGTTCAAAACCGATGCCCTCATCAAGCATTGGACTCCAAGACTCCCAAAGAAATGCTCACTGGTAAGAAACCCGATGTCTCTCATTTTAGAATTTTTGGAAGCCCTATATATTTTCATGTGCCGAAAGAGAAAAGAAGCAAATTGGGTGCATCTGGGAAGAAAGGAATCTTTGTGGGCTATAGTGAAAATTCTAAGGGATATAGAATTTATGTGGCTGGTCAAAAGGAAGTTGAGATAAGTCATGATGTCACCTTCGACGAAGATATGGCCCTCAGGAAGATCAACAACCTTCCTATCCTAAGGAAGGACAAATAAGTTGGCACAGGAAATCAGGGTGAAAAAGAGGACGAAACAATGCTTGATGTTGATGAACCTATGGATCCTATTGATCCACTCCCTCATGAGCCTTCCTCCTCGAAGAGGAGACCCTCATGGCTTAGGGAGACTCTTGAAGATGTTGAGAAGCACATTGCACCAAGGGGGAATTTTTATGAAAGCAAGAAGCCGAACAAGTACCAAGAATATTTGACTACCATGAGCACTATCATTGAAAATGAGCCTTCATCATTCGAAGAAGCCATGAAGCAACAAGTATGGAAGGATGCTATGAATGAAGAATACGAGTCAATTATGAAGAATGATGTTTGGGATGTGGTCCCTAGACCCCATGACAAATCGAATGTCACTTCTAAGTGGCTTTACAAAATCAAGTATGGAGCTGATGGAAATGCAGAAAAGTTCAAGGCTCGCTTTGTTGCTCGAGGCTTCCCTCAAAAGGAAGGTGTAGATTACGATGAGATATTTGCACCTGTTGCCCGATACACCACCATTCGCTCGATCATAGCCCTCGTTGCCTCGCAAGAATGGAACCTACATTAGATGGATGTCAGGACCACCTTCTTGCATGGTTCAATCAAAGAGGAAGTGTATGTGGAACAACCCGAGGGGTTTGAAGTTCATGATCGGGAATCTAATTTATGTAGGTTGAAGAAAGCTCTCTATGGATTGAAGCAAGCACCCTGGGCTTCGTATGAGAGGATCGCTGTCTGATGAAGCTGGGATTCACTAGAAGTGAAGCCGATCCGAATCTTTACTTTAAGGTTGAAAATGATAAACCTCTCATTCTGGTACTTTATGCGGACGACCTCTTTCTGACAGGTGTAAAACCTCTCATTCACAAATGTAAGAGGGAGTTGGCTTCTGAATTTGAGATGAAGGACCTAGTACCGATGCACCATTTCCTAGGGTTGGAGGTCTGGCAAAAGCCAGGTGAAATTTTCCTCTCTTCAGGAAAATATGTTGTGAAGATATTGGAAAGATTTGGGATGGTGAACTGCAAGCCTGTGACTACTCCGATGGAACTTAACTTTAAAAAATTATGTGGTAGTGCTGTTGGACCTGAATTGGGAAATGCTTCGGAGTATCGTCAACTCAGAGGAGCACTGATGTTCTTGGTGAACTCCCATCTGGACATATGTTTTGCAATTAACACATTGAGTTAATACATGGTTGAGCCTCATCATATACATTGGATTGCTGCCAAGAATCTTGTGAGATATCTTCGGGGCACAATCACTCATGGACTGAGATACACTGCTAGAAATGTGAGGTTGCATGGTTATTCTAATGTTGATTGGGCTGGCAGTGTGGTGGATCGCAAGAGCACTTATGGATGCTATTTTTCTTTGGGTTCTGCTTCGACATCTTGGATGAGTAGGAAGTAGAAATCTGTTGCCTTGAGCACCGCCAAGGTCGAATACATAGCTGTTAGTATGGCCTCTTGTGAAGCTGTCTGGTTGAAGAAGCTCTTCAATGAGCTGTTTGGACATGTGCTAGATACCATCGTGATTTTCTGCAACAACCTGAGTGGGATTTGATTATCAGAGAATCCTGTGTTTCATGATCGCTCCAAGCATATAGATATCAGGTACCACTTTATTCGGGATATGGTACAATGAGGAGCAATAAGGCTCCATCACATTGGGACTAATGAGCAGGTCGCCAATATTATGACAAAGCCCCTGGGGAAGTTCAAATTCTTGGCCTTTCAAGACCGACTTGGAGTCGTGGAGAGACCCTCTTATGAGGTATATGAGATGGACATTGAGCTCTGGGAGTTCTGGGGGGCTTGGGGTACTTCTTGGAGCAGTGAGCATCCATAGGGTGAGTGGTTCAGCCTTCCCCTAGTGGTTTGTTGTGTACAGGGTGAGTGGTTCATCCTTCCCTTATGATACCCCTTGGCGACATGTGAGTAGGACGAGTGGTTCATCCTTCTCCTGCCAAGGCATCCTACCCATGCAGTTTGGGAACTCATGGGAAGTACCTCCCATCTGGCCAATGTGTAGGGAAATGAGGATAGGGACCATAGAAATACTGATGGACGCATTGTGTACTACCATACTCCTTATGCTAGGATGTCCAATATTGATTTGGGATCAATGGGAACTGACTTCGGGTCAGTAAGAGTGGTATGAGACACTCTCTTTTGATTGGGACTGAGAAGTGCATGGATGGCAGAGATGGTACAGATTGCCAGATGGATTAGCAGGTGGAGTTCTCCCTAGTTGAGAGGGAGTGCTAAAATTGGCAATTAGGGCCAAACTCCACACGGGTCATCTTATTTATGACAACTGATATTTTTATTAGATTCCTCTCTCAGAGAGGTGTAGGATTGATCTAAAGATCATCTGATTCTGACATGTACAAATAAAGATATGAATTTATTTATATTATGGGCAAATTGTCAAGGTCGACTGGCAAGCAAAACAGCTACACAATCCCCCAATTCATCTTCAATGTTGCATATAAAAAGAAGGAGACCTCAAGTAATTTTCACCATCATCTCATCACACATATCTCTCTCTTCTCTTGTGATTGGGCACACTATTCGAGGCAGTGTTCTCTCTCCACACGTGTGAACTAGGGTTTTTGTTTGTTGTGTTGACTAGCATTGACCGAGTTGCTGGGACGCTGTTTGACTGCATTGACCTATTTTAACTTTGGTTTGGGTGAGGAATCTCTGTCTAAGCAGGCCACAATTCTAGGCACAAAAATCAAGGAGTTTTGACTAGCGTTGAATGTGGTTAGGGCTGACCGCAGGTTGACTGTTTGACCAGACTTTAACTGGGCAAAATTTGACTTTTTGAGGGTTGTTTCATCTTGTTGTTTGGAGGCCGGAGTTGACTAAAGTTGACTGAATCTTTGAGGGTCAAATCTGCCTTGTTGATTAGCGTTGACTTTTCTGGTTAGGGCTCTTTTGCTGTTGTTGTAAATTATCAGAATTTGTAAATTGCACTATCTCTCTCTGTTGAACTATTGAAGACTAAAAGAAGATTTGATCAATGGTTTCCCCACATTGGGGTTTGTCCCTGGCTGGTGCCACATCTTGTGTCCTCTTGTCTTGGCTTGTCTTCTACTATTTATGTTTATGTTCTATCAACATTTTACTTACATGTTTATGTGATTGCTAAACTGAAATTGATATTGGGCTCATAAAGAAATTGAAGTAAAATTGCTCTAAAGCATCGAACATACCATTGTTGCCTAAAATTAACACCTTTCTATACCGAGACTTCCATAATATATAGTGTTTCCTTCTTGTGTCAAGACCCTTATCATGATGCTTATGTCAAGACTGTAGCTAGTTCAGTGACATCCATCTGAAACTACAGTGATGATGGCCATCCGAAGTGACATCCATCTGTTCCTTGTCCAAGATTTCTGAGATATACACGAGGGTGTCACTGTGATTACCACAGAGAGGTATGCCATCCGAAGTGGCAGAGAAGTCCTCATTCACCTTAACTGAGATTGATATTGACTTTTCTTGTTGTTGTCGGTTGAAGACTAATCTTTTTAGTGTCTCTTTTATGCCCTTCCTTAGACTGCAACCATATCTCTGAAACCATGTTGAAGAATCTTGGGCACGGGGTTAATGAGATTCTTCTTTATATGATAATTATTAATGCTTATCTTGTTAATCATTAGTGTGTCTTATTTAATCATTAAATAGCTACCATAACAAAGAGACAAGAACACAATAAGTTGACATTCTGCCAGGGCCAAAACCTCTCCCTCTTGAAGAGGAAAACCTGCATAAAATTCTTCTTATAGAGATTCAATTGACGAACACCAAGACCATGACCCTTGACTAACTGAGCCACTCCAAGACCAAGCCACCAATCCTCTTCTTCATATTGCTGAAATCATCATCTTCACTGCACTATGGAGACATACATTACTACTGCAACATTACTGAGAATATTGTTGTACTTCCACTGAGTGACTCATCATAGCTATGAGATTCATGGCTGTTGCATTTCAACAGAGATCACATCAATTCGCTTTACCATGTATATTCCGAGATAGTGAGACAGTGATCATCAAAATCGTGACTGTGCTTATGATATATGAAGGCTTAGGCAGAGTTTGATAGGGATCCTTCTTTCCGAGGGTGTATACTTGTGACTGCACTTATTATGACACTGAAATTCACATCATTTCTTTTTCATTGAGGAGTATATTGCTTCAGTACTGCACCGAGGCCTGTAACAAGGAGGAGACTGAGACTTCTTAGCAAAATTTCAGGTGAGTCTGAGATGGTATCTCTACTGTGCTTATCCGAGAAAGTGCTCCTTAATAGATGCGAAGTCCAGACCTATACCCATCTGAGTTTCTTCAAAGAGATGCGAGATCCTTCTTTGTACTTTTGTGGTGACCCCAACTGCCTATTTATAGGTGTACGTCGATGCATGCAAGTCGACATGAATTAATGAATTGTTGTCACACTTCATTTGAGCTGACGTGTCTATTCTTTATGTCAATTTTGTTGGCCAACTTGACTGTTCTTTTCATTGATTTGCTTGCTTGTTTTCAAGAGGATTGTGTTGGTATTTGGAGGGTTGTTCTTGACTTTAGGTTAACTCATATACATTTCATAAATGCTCAAGAAGAGCTCTTTGACTCTTTGACTTTCCTAGACCTATGGAATGAGCAAGAAACTCATTCTTATAATTCTAAAAAATATATTTCTTTTCTTTACAAGTACAAAGATCAAAATTACATGTATAAATACTGAACATAGTTACATTTTCTTCAACAAAAGTGAGTTTGTTTGACCATTGTTTGACCAACGTTGATTGCAGAAGGGTTTGCTGCAGCGTTGACTTTTGTTGACCATATTTGGCTGGACTTTTTCAGACTGTTTTTGGGTTGATTTGACTAGCTGTTGGAGGCCAAGTTGACTGAGTTTGACCGAGCTGTTTTGGAGGTCAAAATCTGCCTTGTTGACCAACGTTGACTTTCTGGTTAGGGCTTTCTATTATTGTTGTTTGATTGGTTAGATTTCACTTTGATTGGGCAAGTGAAAAGTGTATATTATACTCTCTCTGCGCTGAACTTTTGAAGAATTATAAGAAGAATTGATCAAGGGTTTTCCCACATTGCGGTTTGTCCCTGGTTGGTGCCATATCTTGTGTCCTCTTGTCTTGGCTTGTCTTCTACCGTTATTGTTTATGTTCTATCTGCATTTTACTATCACGTTGATGTGATTGCTAAACTGGATATTGACATTGGGATAATAAGAAAATTGAAGTAAAATTGCTCTTAAGCATAGAACATACCATTGTTGTCTAAAATTAACAAATACGTACCTAGATCCCTAGGTTGATGGTTAGTAAGTATGCCTGATGGTACCTAGAGTAGCTGAAAACTTTAGTCCATCTTAGTCCCACCCTGATAGATAACCTTGGTTAGGGATCTAGTCTGTGCCACTGAGTGTGCTTGAACTCTTCGTAGTTCATGTGTTTTGAGATCTTCCATGTACTTATATATATATATATATATATATATGAATACCTCCCTAGTTAAGAGGGAGTGTTGAAGAATGTAACTGGGTTCGGTCTTCATAATTGTATAATGTAATTTATTTGTCAAAATAAATTTTATAATGACTTATTAAAGCATGGGTTTCATGCTTTATAGGTCAAAGCCTCCATTGTATGCTTCTAGGTTTTATGTTGAGTCAATAGAGTCATTGTAAATTTTATTATACCCTTCTTGGGCTTTTGTATCATGTAAAAATAATTATTTTTTAGTCAAATAAGTCATTTGACACCTCCACACCAAGTCGGCCCTATGAAGATGAAGTCAGCCCACATTAGGGCAATTCGACCCCCAGAAGAGGCTATGTATAGATAGGCAGTTTGATCCATTTGCTCACTCACTCAACAAGTTTGATATACAAGAAAGAGAGGCAGAAATAGGTGTGAAGTTCCAAGAGAAAGAAGAAGATTGAAGGAGAAGACAAAGTCGAAGTTTTGGGCCATCTTTCTCTCACATGTGCAAAGTTATTGGGCCATTGTTGGGACCAAAATTCTGAAATCTACTACAGGTCGAAGTTTTGTTGCTGGGGTCGAAGTTTAGATGCTAGGGAGGCCGAAATTCTGCTGCTGCCAGGTCGAAGTTGCTACTGGGAAAACATCACCTGAAGAAGAAGGAAGGGCTAACTTGGTGATTGGAGGAAGTCTGTTTCTAGGTAAAAAATAGTCTTGGACTATCTCATCTTGTCTTTGAATCACTGAAGGAAAAGTTCTGACTGGGTTTTCCCCTTATAGGAGTTTTGCGTTGGCTGTCCGCCTACATCTTGGGTCTCTTGTTCTTGTGTTCTTCATACATATATATTGGTAATTGCTTGATGAAACATAATATAATAAAGAAATAAAAGAAGCCAACATAATTCACAAGTAATTATCAAAGAAGAGGAATAAAACCCTAATTACTACTAGCATTGATTTCTCAACAAATTATATCTCCACAGATGAGCAAGTTGTAGATATTCTAACCAAGGCCTTGGTGAAGGGGAAGTTTGTCTTCTACAGAGATAAGCTAGGATTGGTGCAGAATACCTTCCTAGCTGGGGCATGTTGATGTTTGTAGTAGCGAATAGGTATTTTTGCCAATGGCTAGGTGTCAAACATGCAGGAATGGCCCAAAGCCTCCATAGGAAACCTGCTTAATTTATTGAGTAAGTTGTCTTTATGATTTAGCCTAAGTCTAAGTTAGGAAAAACACATTAATTATGTTAGTTAATAAATGTTGGCTATTGAGCTAGGAAAACTAAGAAAAAATAATTTTTAATTACATTAGTTAATTTTTTGTTTTAATTTCAACCATTGATCTCGATTCTCTAGTGGATTAGAATTCAATCCTAGCCATCCATCACTTTGGAGATTAGGGTTAGGGATTTAGCTCAGTTAAAAATTATAAAAGAAAGGCCTAGGAAAGGTGAAAGACAACAATTGACAGTGATTTGAGAGAGAGAAAAAGAAGTGTGCAGTAGTAGGAAGAAAATTTCAGAGGAGATTTGAGCGGAGGCCACTCAGCAAGGAGGCTGTACCAATTTCTGAGCACAAGTTTTGCAGGGGCTGCATGTGTGAGAGCAAGGGAGGCTCGGAGCTAGTGCAGGGTCGCATATGTGATGGGTTGAGCTGTGCCTAGGAAGTACAACACTTTTGTGATGTAGATCGGATTGCTCAGGGGCAGATTTGCTAGGTTTATTTGCTGTGATAATTTCTGTAATTTTCTCTGTGGGCCAGTTTCCCAGTAATTGATATCCTATGTTCTGCTTCTGCTCTCTAATTTTTTGAGTTAAAAGTTCCAGTGTATTTTTTAATCAGTAATTGCAGAAATTAATTTTCTAGGTTATAAAAATTACTAGTAATTAAATCAGATCTGGCATTAAGAAATTAACAGCTGTTTCATACGCATTTTAAAGGTTTCATATATCTTTTCAATAGAATGCTTCTTTCTATCTACTGATATATATGTTGTGACTATAATGTGGCATGTCATTTATTTTAGATATTCAATTTAATATCATATTAACTTTCATATGCGGTTTCATACATATTTAAAGGTTTCAGACATATTTTAGATAGCATGCTTTTGTATCTAATGATAGATATGTTGTGACTACAATATAACATTTTTATTTTTCCTTCAGTAATTGGCAAACAATTTATTATTTGCAGGAGCTTGGAGAAGATTTCGTTGAATTTCTAGAGAAGGAATTGAATATTAATGATCAAATCAATGAAGAGGAAACATCAGATGGACAGGAGAAAAGAAATAGAAGTGAAGACATCAATTCAAGTTTGACTGAAGATTATTCTGTTAAGAAAAATGGTCAACAAAACAAACTAGAAGCTGACATTGATGAAATTGAAGCTGCATTAGCTAAGTTGAAAAGGGAGTTGGGACTTTAGGGTGTTACTACCAGCTCGGAGCTTACGTTCCCTAGAGTAAGTTCTGTATTTATAGACTTTGATGAATATTCTCGATCATATTGTAAAAAGCATAGATGTCTACTTCTCTTTTTTTGGAAGCTAGGCATAATTATTTTCCGCTTATAATTAATTTATCATGTGATTCATTTTTTTTCGCATTTGTATATCATCATATTGATGAATTTCATGATAAGATTATATTATGGTGAGCTCATTGATTGCCAAGGTCATCATGATTGATGAGCATGCCAATCTTGGCTTGCAAGCATTGGTAAGGTGCAAAATATTTTATAGGCGACATGATTTAAGAATTTTATTGAAGCTATATATCAATAAGTGAGTTGGATTGGCAATCAGCATAGAAACCTGACCTGGATCTATTTTAAGAATTGTGTTTTGTCAACAACGATGTTGTCTACTGATAAGTTGGAGCACTTATCATAACGATGACTTAGGCTTAAATCTTAATGAGCAAGCTCCAGTAAAGGCACTTAATGTAACACCGAGTGAAAGCCCGAACAACATGGAAAACTAACAAATGATTGATATTAAACACGTGAAGTGGAAATGTGATTGCCAAATACAACTATTTTGGCTTGGGCTAAGCCTAAGAACAAAGAGAAAATGACATCTGAAATATTTTCTATATGTTAGATTTATCGTTGTGATGAGAATCATTTCCAGGTTATGATACTTCACTAAAATACTTTCTATCTTATGAAATGAAATGATATTTTAAAGTTCACGAGACTAAAAATAGTCTATGAGACCATTAGTTCCCTGTTTTTTGCTCTTTGCAATTCAGTGTTTTTTCCAATTCAAATTGATGATGAGCTGACCCAACTTTCCAACAATCCCCTCGCTAAAAAGACAATGTCAAGAAACCTATGTTACCGGATCCGTCAAGCCTGATGGCTGGATCCGCGGATCCCCGGATCAGAGACGGATCCGGATCCGGATCCGTATAGATCCGCCTGTCTCCTCTCCGTGTGTAAATACCGTATATCAGCAAAAATTTCTCGCCGTGGGTAAAAAACTGTAATTCAGCACAAAATTTCTAAACAGAAATATCAATGCAAATCAATTTCGAATGTTAAGAAATGGATTAAAAATCCCAAGGCAACAATAAACTTAGGTTGTTGGACGTCATAAAATTTGTTATTTTTACATTGAAATGTATTATTTTTAATACAATATACTATAAACTTTAATTCAAGTGAATGAAGCTATAATGGTAAGAACGAGCGGATATGAAGTCCAAGAGGGAGTTGGCGGGCCACAACTTATTATTTCTATGTTGACCGTATTGTAAACTTTAATTACCAAGGTATATTATAAAACTTTATATTATTTAATACGAATACATATTATAAAACTTTATATTATTTAAATACAAATATATATTCTAAACTTTAATACAAAGATATCTTATAAACTTTGTATTATTTAATACAAATACATATTATAAACTTTAATACATGTGACGTCAAGATTATAATCTACTCGTATTTATTAAGAAGATATTTTATTAAAGGTTTAAAAAGTAAGTTTATATTTTAATAAATTTTAAAGTTTATTTTCAAGTTTAAAAATAGTTTTTCTAAAATAAGTTTAATAATTTGCTTAATATAAATAATTATAACTAATAATTAATGTTTAAATATTTATAAATGATGCATTAATTATATTATGATTAACTTAATAATTATTTTTAAAGTATTATATTGAAGTTATATATTTAAAAATTCACATATGTTTTTTTATTTTATAAATTTAATTAATATTTATAAATGATACCTTAGAAATTACTTATTAATATTTTATATTTGCTTTTACTTGCCGTTTTCGGATCCTGGCTTTTCAAAAAACTGGCGGATCTGTATCCGAATCCGGATCCTGGCTTTTCAAAAAACTGGCGGATCCGTATCCGTATCCGAATCCGTATCCTGGTAACTTAGCAAGAAACTGATGCTAACATGTTCTCATAAATTTCTCTGATGCCTTTGAATGCATCACATTTCAAAATGAAATGTTTTTCCGATTTCACAGCCCCAGACATGCAAAATGTACACCCGTTCTTCCTAAGCTTCTTTAGGCCTTTTCCACCATCCTATTTCACACCGAAGTTGATGTGAGTTGGTCCTTAATTGAGCAATAAGAACCTTTTCCTTCCACGAAATGCTAACTCCAATGAACTCTTTTTGTTGTAAATCACATGTAGGGTTGAATTCCTCAATGTAATATTTTTTCTTTCTACCCAACTCTTTTCCCCATACCTTTTTAAGAAACTTCATCGTAACAAAATCCTTTAGCTCCTTGCTATTTGTGGGATAGGCATTGAGGTAGATATTCCATTTTTTCATCCATGTGTAGTTTTGTTTCATCCATGTTTTCTTTCTTTCACTGATGCCTTCATTGAAGATAACATTAGGCCATCTACTTACTCTCATTTGTTCAATTCTTTCTAGGTATCTTATGAGCCGCACCATAGCAATTGCTTCAATTGAAGTTGCTCCTGTTTCACTCAACATTATCTCATGGATATTTGATATCATGTTCTATCCAGTTAATGTAGTCCCAATTTGATGATTATCAATTGGAACTTGTTATCACTCATATTTTTTTCCAGTTTTAAATAATTGTTATTATAATAGTTCTTCAATAATAAATAATATCAATCACGTGGAAAAACTTGACGTCAAGTATAACAAAAAATACATAGCATTATCGGAAACTTGTAGTCATTGTATATTAATATTATTTGGAGCATAGTAGAATTTCATAATAAAAGGAGAATTTGAAATACAGAATGAGACTTGTAACCCAAAGGCAATGACAATAGAGATGAGCCAAGCAAAAAGAGTTGCACTAAGTGTAAGCAATAACACTTGAAGCCATTTCTTCTGTAAATAAAGAGTATATTTTCCATTATGATATAGAAGAGTGCAAGTTGTTCAATTATCGGAAACCTGTAGTCATTGTAACTATTAATATTATTTGGAGCGTAGTAGAATTTCATAATAAAAGGAGAATTTGAAATACGGAATGAGACTTGTAACCCAAAGGCAATGACACTAGAGATGAACCAAGCAAAAAGAGTCGCACAACTGTAAGCAATAACACATGAAGCCATTTCTTCTATAAATAAAGAGTATATTTTCCATTATGATACAGAAGAGTGCAAGTTGTTCAAGGGTTTATAGCGAATGAGTCTAATGTTTAGGTTTTCCATCCCTTAATTTAGTATGGCAAATATTCAGTCGAACATTAAAAAAAAAATGTATTCTTGCTAAATCTTATAATACATTTTTGCTAGTGCATTATATCAAGTTTTTGTCAACATGATTATGCAATGATTGTTCATATCTGGGAGTTGTATTTATAACTAAACAAATATACATAATTTTTTATAATAAAAAAAAACAAAAGCATATTATTGTTGTTCATCTTGAACTAATTAAATGTTAGCAGAAGTCTCGCACAGATTGTCTTCCACAAAACAGTTGCCTTCTCAGTCACGCATTCTCATCCCAATGAGTGCCCTGGCATCATGTTTTTGGAGAATGCATTTTCATCATGTTTTTGTGGGCCACAATTTGCACAATTATGTTCATCTGGTTGAATACCATTGGTTAGATGCATAGCAACACAGTTCATTCTCTATAATACTCGACTTTCTTGAAATTGTCTATATGTAATGTCTGCCCTCTTTTCTTGACATTGACTGTGTTCGGATGTTTACTCATTTAGGGGCAACTCATTTTTTATTTTGATTTTGATAAAGGTTTATGTGGTATGTGATATTGATTGTATATACAAACCGATGATGTTGCAGTGACATGGTTTTGTATGCTTTGACTAGTGATTTTTGGTATGTTGAACTCATTCATTATGCTTATAAAAAATGATGTGATAGTTTAATACCTTATGGGACTTAAATCGTGTGGTGCATTTCTTTATGCATCTATACAATACCATGTTGATTATGATATTTGGCTCAAGAAGATATTGTTTTAATAATGTGTCAAGTTGTGCCATGATAAGTAGGGATGAGGCAATGGACACTTTTGGATGATATGAGGTCTAGGAAGAAAGGCTAAGGCTAGATGGTCCTTTGCTAATGTTGATTGCTTAATCATGATTTCATGATGTATGGCATGCAATATTTTGTACCTTTGCTTAACTATATACTTGAGTTGGATGGCATGATTATAATATGCAATGTCACATGGCTATGCTAACTATGACTAATATAGGGAATCGATTGCCTAGCGTGAACAAGTATACACATAGATGGGCTTTGAGATGGGAGCTAGTATCTGGACCCAATGATTGGTAATCAAATGTTGTTCTTCAACTTGTTTATGGTTATTGTTGATGTATTGAACAATGCTGTTGAATCTATGTTGATGCAATGTGTAAGACACAACATTGAACCTTGTCATAGGGTAGAGGTGATGTGCTTACCCAATTCTAACGGTGAAGACTCATACATGATATGCATGATCCAAGGAATTGGATAGAGGAAACATGCCTATTTAGCGATAAAGGAGATATGTCTACCTTGTCCATGCTATGGTGGGAGGAGACATGCTTCATTGTTATGTTTGAGAGGGGGCAAGGGTGTTGAAGAAAGTGTAATTAGGTTCGGTCTTCATAATGAGATGTAATTATGATTAATGTAAATGATGTAATAAAGAGAACAAAAATATTATTGTAAACTTGCTTCATGAGTTTCATGAGAAAGTGATTTTAGAATAATAGGATTTGTCATTTATAGTCTAGAATTACTTTCATATATGAAGAGCTCTTCTTGAGCCTATGTTTAATGTGTTCAAGCCTATAGAAATGTTTAGAAGCCCTCCAAAGACCAACATAATCCCTCTTGTGGAAGTCAGCCTCCAAATAATAATAAAAGAAGTCAAGTCAGCTCACATATAGAGACACATCCCTTCATACACTTAAGTCGGCTTATTTATGATGGGCAACCACTATATATAGGCACCTAGGCACTTCACATTTCCTCAGTTCAAGAATTCGGATGGGTAATAACAAGAAGACAATTTGGATCCCTAGAGCATAAACTAATTCAGATGGAAGGAGCAGCGAGAAAAGATGATAATGGAACAACGAAAAGGTCTAAGGGCTAGCTACAAGTACAATGATTCAGATATCTCTCTCTGATGTTCGTATGAGGCTACAGTCATCTCTGAATTCAGATGGGCAAAGGCAGAATGAGGTTTGGATACATCTCAGTGTTATTCGGATGGGCAAGATCTTTGTGGAAACTTCAAAATGGACCTGTCTCTTTGATGAGGAGGATCTCAGTGATCCCACAGTTACGCACTCTGTCTCGACATACATTCCATATACAGTCATAATCTCGGCATATATGTAATCAAGGTTTCGGTATAGATACAATCATGATCTTGATAGAGAAATAGTTACAAGATCATGATCTTGATGAAGATCTCGTTGCAACTCTCATATATATATATACATATCTCAATATAGAGATCTCATAGTTATGATGAAGATCTTGGTGAAGGTGCAACAATGGTGCAACAGTAATGATCTCGGTGATGGCCTCGGTATTGCAGTAGTGATGACTTCAGTAGCAGTGATGATGATCTTAGCAATGACGAAGAAGAGGATCAGTGTCTTGGTCTTGGAGTGGCTAAATAGGTCAAGGGTCTTGGTCTTGGTATTCGTCAATTGGAATCTCTATAAGAAGAATTTGTGTGGGTTTTCCTCTCAACAAGTGAGAGGTTTTGGCCCTAGCAGAAAGCCAACATCTTATGTTCTTGTCTCTTTTGTTTTGGTAACTATTTGATGAAGTAAGAAAACACACTCTAATAATATCAAGAGAAGATTGTGCTAATAAGAAAAAGTAAAAAGTACCTCACAAATAGTTATCGTCATGAGAAGAATCTTATTAACCTAATTGCCCTAGATTCTTCAACATGGTATTAAAGGTAAAGCGTTGAAGTCAAAGGAAGGGTAGCAAAAAGAGACATTCAAGGATCAAGTTTCAAGAAGGGCATCAAAGCAAGTTGAAGGATATCAAAGAAAAAGGATCAAGATCTACATTGAAGAATCAAACCCTAGATCGAAGAAGTAGTCTACAATAGCAGGAGCTTTTGTCTTCGTAGTCATAGTCAAAGGCCACCAAGACCCTCATCGAGTTGTCTACAAAGTAAGGTAGCTCGAAGGACCTAAAAAATGAAGATCACATCATCTTGGAGAAAGTCAAAAACCTTAGAAGCAGTCCCGATCTACACTACAAAAGAAGGCAAAAAATATTGAAGGCGAGAAGGCATTGTCATCTTCGAGGCAATAAAAATAAGCAAGGATCATCTCCTAGCCCTAGAAGAAGATCATCCGAGGAAGCAGCAAATCATCCTCATCAAAAGGAGCAACCTATTCTATTGAAGAAAGGCTTTTTCATTTGAAATAAGATCATCCAAGATGAAGCTCTAATACATCTTCTTCAACCATCATCAAAATGATCAAGTAGAAGAGTTCATCTTCACATGTCAAGTAAGTATCTTTCATTCTATAATCAAGTTTGGCTAAATGATTTCGTGTTTGCAAGGAGATTGATAAATTTGTTGGGTCATCAAAGTTCCTTACATAAGAAGGGAGGATAGATATAGTCCTCGAAAGAGAAGTCATTGAAAAATTGTTTGAATGCATGGAAAAGGATCAAGATTCTTATGAAATTAATCAAAGGTCCTCTCATCCCTATGTAGTAGGAGAGGAGACATAAAAGAGATATATGAATTACTAGAAGATATATTCTCTGAAAATGCAGTAAAGAAGGTCATATCACTTAGACTTGATCTACACAAAAATTGAAGGTATTAAAGAATGAAGGGATATCTTCATAAGATCTCAATTGGGAGATCTGGGAGAGATGATAAGAAGATAATCATCATTGTTCTTAAATACACTAACTTATAAGCAAGGTAATAAATGTCCATAGACAAGAAAGTTACCTCATTCGACAACTTGTGGCCTTTATGCTAGATAGAAAAAGACAGGTTGAGGGCAAAAATGTTAAGGTTAAAGGACTCAAACATTTGTAGAAAGGAAAGGGAAGTTTGATCCTCAAACAAGACAGAGCAATACTATGGAAATAAAGCTCATATCGCCATAAAGATGGAGGACGCTGAAGAAAAGGGCAAAGGAAAGAGGGAGTAACAAATCTCTATTATGATTGAGATGATATCCCTCACAAAAGGGTCTTATTATAAGCTCCTAAATCTTTTGTTATAGATATGACCATGATAATAAGATGCATCGTAACACCATGGAAGCATTAGAAACAAGAGCTCCTGACATCACCATGGGAATCATGAAGGACAGAAGGAACAAAATCCATGGCAGTCAAACATGAAGGATATAGCTCTTTGGAACCTCATTGGACATTGAAGGAAAGGATGAGGTCATCCATGACAAGGCTCATCATACATCAGTCAAAAAGGAAACATCTGCGAGATGGGGATATGCAAGATCCTCAAGATTCTTTGATGGAATCCTCATTGGAGGGTTCACTAATATAGAGAGTAAGCAAGTGTTTCATCAGGAACTCCAACTTATGTAACCCATGGGAGGATGGTATGATGACATGAGAAATGAAGCAGATCAAGGGGTTGAAGATCTTTTCAATCAAGGAAGCTGTTGGAAGAAGCCTAGATGACCTAAAGGTAAAATGAGGTATGTATGCTTGTATTTAATATTATAGAGTCATAACATATGGTTGCAGATAACATAGATCACTACTTCTATCTTAAGAAGCATGATCAAGGGAAAAGGATCTCCTCCTCTAAAAAGATGCATAAATGCATAAGTCACACTAGACGAAATCAACATAATATGTCCTCATATGAAGTAT
Organism: Pinus taeda; assembly: GCA_000404065.3. Taxonomy (NCBI): domain Eukaryota; kingdom Viridiplantae; phylum Streptophyta; class Pinopsida; order Pinales; family Pinaceae; genus Pinus; species Pinus taeda. The sequence continues at coordinate 127,573 of APFE030011075.1, forward strand.
GAGGTGGTTGACTACAACTAAGGAACTTTGATTGGAAGCTCTCGGGAATGGAATGTGTAAGAGAAAGAGATCGTGAGATATGCAACCATGATAAAGGCGATCAACATCCAAAAGACCAAGAAGATTGGCTAAGAAATCTCCTGGAAAGATATGAAGACTCAAATAAGAATCTGAAAAAAGATAGAGACCCTTGACAATGGATATCTTTGGGAGATGTGTCAACATGTATACATGATGTTGATACCCACAGGAAGATGTCATGATGAAGGGCCATCTCGTAAGGTACTATTTGATTTAATGTTATGTTTTGATTTCTTGAATAATATATGGATGAGTTCATGCAGGGCTACTGGAACAAGAGTTGTAAGCACAAGTACAACGAAGCATTCATGTTGTGGACGAAAATTCTTGAAAGAAGCACAATGAGAAGAAGTAGCCATATGTAGAAGGTCCTAGATGTGTACCAAGAAGGCCACTTTCCATGAAGAAAGGAATGACATGACGAACCAAGGAGGAAAGTGATCGATGACTAATGCCTTACAAGGAAGAAGCTCGACTGAATTTCATGGCATCAATGAAATAAATTGATCAAACAACTGAAGGACCCATGAAGAAGAAGGTGTTGATGGAAAGGAGAGTCCCTAGTTAAGAGGGAGCTCTAACAAGTCCCTAATTAAGAGGGAGCTTGGGTAAGTTCCTGGTCAGAAGGAACTTGGGTACATTCCTTTACAGGAATGGGCATATCTTCCCTAGTTGAGAGGGAGAGATAGACACAACATTATTGTCTTCACTTGGGAAGAAAGAATGGAGGATTGGGTAGTCGTCTGGCATCTGATGCTCCTTGAGGATGTGTAGGGCATCTAAGATAAGAGTAGGCAAGAGGATCAACATTCTTTGATGGTTTGGAACCCGAGATAAGAATAGTCCTAGAAGGTCATACTCAGTGAACACTCGGGTGGGTATGTACCTTGAGAGACAACGATGAAGGTGTCTATAGTCATTGGTCACGCCAACTTTGTGCTCTGATCTAATGAGAGATAGAGTTGTCGGACAAGGCCTTGTTGTGGAAACAATGTCGGTTACTATCATGCTATGCAGATGGATTACCAATCTGGTTCTTCTTATGAGAAATTCTTCAAATTGAGAATGACCAAGTGCCATTATGAATACCTCCCTAGTTAAGAGGGAGTGTTGAAGAAAGTGTAACTCAGTTTGGTCTTCATAATGACATGTAATTATGACTAATGTAAATGATGTAATAAAGAGACAAAATTATTATTGTAAACTTGGCTCATGGGTTTCATGAGCAAGTGATTTTAGAATAATGTGATTTTTAATTTAGAGTCTAGAATTAATGGCATGTATGAAGAGCTCTTCTTGAGCCTATGTTTAATGTATTCAAGCCTATAGAAATGTCTAGGAGCCTTCCAAAGACAAGTACAATCCCTCTTGTGGAAGGCTGCCTCCAAACAATAACAAATGAAGTCAAGTCGGCTCACATATAAAGACATTCCTTCATACACTCAAGTTGGTTTATTTATGATGGGCAACCACTATATATAGGCACCAAGGCACTTCACATTTCCTCAGTCTAGGATTTTAGATCATCCTTTGGATTCTGATGGGTAATAACAAGAAGACAGTTCAGATCCCTAGAACAGAAACTAATTCGGATGGAAGGAGCAGTGAGAAAAGATGATAATGGAACAATGAAAAGGTCTAAGGGCTAGCTGCAAGTACAGTGATTCAAATATCTCCCTCTGATGTTCGTATGAGGCTACAGTCATCTTTGAATTCAGATGGGCAAGATCTCCGTGGAAACTTCAGAACGGACCTGTCTCTTTGATGAGGAGGATCTCGGTGATCCCACAGTTATACATTCTGTCTTGGCATACATTCCATATGCAATCATAATCTCGACGTAGATGTAATCAAGGTCTCGGTATAGATATATCATATAGTCATGATCTTGATGGAGAAATAGTTACAAGATCATGATCTTGATGAAGATCTCGGTGCATCTCTCATATATATATATATATATATATATAGAGAGAGAGAGAGAGAGAGAGAGAGATCTCATAGTTACGATGAAGATCTCGGTGAAGGTGCGGCAATGGTGCAGCAGTAAGATCTCGGTGGTGCAGTAGTGATGGCCTCGGTGTTGCAGCAGTGATGATGATCTCAACAATGACGAAGAGGAGGATTGGTGTCTTGGTCTTGGAGTGGCTAAATAGGTCAAGGGTCTTGGTCTTGGTATTCGTCAATTGGAATCTTTATAAGAAGAATATGTGCAAGTTCTCCTCTCAAAGAGTGAGAGGTTTCGGCCCTGGCAGAAAGCCAACATCTTGTGTCCTTGTCTCTTTTTGTTTTGGTAACTATTTGATGAAGTAAGAAAACACAGTCTAATAATATCAAGAGAAGATTGTGCTAATAAGAAAACGTAAAAAGGACCTCACGAATAATTATCACCATGAGAAGAATCTTATTAACCTAATTGCCCTAGATTCTTCAACAAAGGGGTAGGGTGGGGGTGGCCTACACAAAAGGGTGTAATGCCATTAGTCCCTAAAGAGTCACATTCCTATAATAAATCCAAGGTTTGACTTAGGTAAAAGCCTTGAGATCCCATCACACCATTAGTTGAGCCTAAGATTACCCACTTTGAGGTGTAACATAAAAATAATCACATTTTAATAAATTTGAAATTGTAATTTTTTAATTGAAATTAAAAATGGAGTAAAAGCACCATGATGACATTGGACTACTGGTGAATAATCAATGTCTATACATTTTGAGGTATTCCATGTGCTTAAGTATCCATCTAGAAATTACTTCAATGTTCCCAAAGTTTTGACCTAAGGTGTAAGCTTGGGTTGGTGTGTTATGTATAAAAATCAAAATAATTAAATTGCTATGTATTAATTAGTTTAATTTAGGAAGAAGGGGTGCGATCAAAACATCATGACCCCTTAGTTAAAAGCACTGAGGCTATATTTAAGCCAGGAGCCATCAATTGTAACATCATCCTTCATATTCATATATAATTATATGTGTGTGTGTGTGTTTTATCGATTTGTGTTTTTTACGACATCTTGTATTAGAGCAAGTTCCCTCCTTTGTTAATTTCTACACAATTCGTTGTTGTCTTTAGTCGTCCACGACGTTGTCACTCGCTACCTCTCCAACCGTCGCTCGGGAGCTTCGATCAACCCCATCCACTATCCATGTTTATCGTTGCATCAAACCGCACCATTTTTCCTACCCTCACTGTCGACAGTAGCGCATTGCCTACCCACTATGTCACTGACCCTATCCCACGCTGCAACTTCCATCTACGCCACAACTTCTATGGTTTATCCCTAGTCCTCCCCCCCGCATCAGGCTGTTGCATGTTACTGTGTCTTCCTATCGTTATGTATCCTCCCAACGTATTGACATTTCGGTCCTATTAATTGCTCGAAACGTTGTCGTTGACCATCAGGGACTGGCCCCCATCAAGTCACGATTGTTCCCCCCTTCAAGTCATCTCATTCTATGGACAACCAAGGTTTAATTATTTAGTTTTAAATTTCTATATAACTATATAGTTAATTATTACTATAGTATTATAAAATTAAAGTTAAAGAAGTGACTCAAATTGGATTGGAATACACCACTAGTGATTCAAACTATGATAATGAGCGAATTTAGTAGACAAACTAGACACACTAGAGAAAAAAATATAATCAAAGTGATGAGAAAATTTCAAAGGTCCAGGAAAGTTTAGAGAATCGACTTTAGCAAAATTATAATGCCCTTCAAAAGGACCATGAAGACCTGTGAAATCGGGTTGATCATAATCACAATCAAGTGATGGGTATGCTAAAATATGATCTTTCAAGTAAACAGTAATGCCACCACCCAACATTAGGACGCAACCACTCAACAATAAGACTGCTTGAATACATCAAACACATCAAGCCCACATCATTCTTTGGAATCTCCACTTTTGTCTACCACACCAGAGCCACAAAACAATATACCGAATTTCCAAAAAATATTGATTCCCAACCAAATTCCTATATTCAATCCACTAGTTGTCACATACCAACGAAGAGCGAAACTTGAGTTGTCAAAATTTTATGGTAATGACAAACACGGTGTAGGATGGTTCAATAAGGCACAGGGGAGTGTTTTTAGGTTTACAATATTGACAGGGACAATGAAAAGATCAAGCATGCATCCATGCAACTTGAAGGTGAAGCGTATAATTGGTAAATGTGGTGGAAAAAATCAACATATATGACCAATTGCAGTAAATTCAAAGATGTTTTCTTTAAACGGTTCCAACGTGTCAAGGATGAAGAGTTCTTCGTAGAGCTCACCAGGTTACAACAAAAAGGAAATGTGGATGATTTTACTAGAGAATGGGAAACACTAGCCACTCGAGTACTCAGATTATTAGAAGAACACCTTATTCAATCATACCTCATTGGACTTAAACCATATCTCTAAAATGAACTCAAGCTTCATTACATTAGATCTATAGAAGAAGCAAGATAGAAAGCCAAAGTTGCAGAGAGGAAATTTGAAAGAATATCGTTGCTAAGGTTGAAAAAGTATATTCAAAACAGGATTCCCCAATCTCCTAACATGGAGAACACAAGGTATGTCCCACCACATCTACGCAAAGGAGGGAAATCTAATACGAAGGTCCAAATAATAAAAGAGTAACTGCAAACCTTGTGGTGAAAAATGGGATCCCAAACACAAATGTTTTAAGAGAAAAGATAGCAAAAATTTATGTAAGTATGAAGTAGGTCAAGATTCGGATAGTGAAGAATCAGATATAGAAGAAGTTGAAGATTCTCAACAATTTACCCCAAAATCAGACAACGAAAATGTTCCATAAGTATCACTATCAGCCACGACAAGAATAGCACAGCCCCAGACCTTGAAGCTAAAAGGGCATATAAAAAAAACATTTTAATGGTTCTAATTGATATAGGAAACACTTATTTTTTGGATTCAAATCTTGCAAAAAGGCTCAACATTTTCACATATCCAATCTCTAACTTGAAAGTGATGGTTACATATGGCAAGAAAATGTAAGGAGTGGGAAAATGTCATAAGATAAAATTGTAAATTCAAGATTACAATTTAGAATCAGTGTTTTGCATTGCACCGCTTGGAGGAGTGCATGTGGTTCTAGGTGTCCAACGGCCACAAACCCTAGGCAGTTACTCTGCCAACCATCTAAACAATTTATAAAGTTTAGATGGGAAGGATAAAAGTATAAGCTATATGGTTTTCAACCCAAAATGTAGATTGTGTCATTCCATTAAATGGTGAAAATGATATGAAAAGGAGCTCCAACATATATGGTACAATGTCAACAAATGGAAATGATGCCTTCAAAATTAGTTGAAGAAGAATACATTGGCATTTAGATGTTAATTAAAAAACACCAGAAGGCATTCCAAGATATTTCGCTATAGATGCCTCCTAAAAGAGAAATAAAGCTCATAATTGAAGTTAGGTTAGGATCAAACCCTGTCAAGATCAAGCGATACAAATATCCACATCATCAAAAGATTGAAATTGAAAGAATAGTCCAAGATCTCTTAAAATGTGGTATCATCACAAAAAGTAGAAGCCCTTATGTTGCTCCGGTGATTTTAGTCTGAAAGAAGGATGGATTGTTTAGAATATGCGTAGATTACAAACAATTAAACAAAATAACGATTAAGAATAAGTTCCCTATCCCCTTCATAGATGAAATGTTAAATGAACTTCATGGAGCCAAATATTTTTGAAAATTGGAATTGAGATTTGGATACTACCAAATCAAAATAAGATTAAAGGACATCGTGAAGACTGCCTTTCGAACTCATGAAGGTCATTATGAGTTTAAGGTAATTCTTTTTGGGTTAACTAATGCTCCAACAACTTTCTAGGACACCATGAATGAGGTATTTCGATCGAAAGTGTGTACTAGTTTTCTTTGATGATATTCTAGTCTATAGTAAAACATGGAAGGGGCATCTACAACACCTAGAACAAGTGCTCACTATACTAGAAGAGAATTGGTTTTATGCAAAGATGTCCAAATGCACCTTTGGAAAAAAAAAGTAGAGTATCTTAGACACATAATATCCAAAGGAGTAAAGGTAGGCCCTAACAAGATCAAGACAATTAAATAATGGCTTAAACATGTTAACATCTTCAAAATAAGAGGATTTTTAGGATTGACTGGATACTACCAATGATCTATTCAAAATTATGTCAACATAACTGCTCCTTTCATGAATCTTTTAAAGAAAAATTTGTTCATATGGGATGATCAAGCAGAATAATGTTTTGATATATTAAAGGAAGTCATGTCTTCAACACTAGTGTTATCAACTCCTCATTTTTCAAAACCTTTTATAATTGAATGTGATGCTTTTGGGTTTGGATTGAGAGTTGTATTAATACAAGATGGCCACCCTATAACTTTTGAAAGTAGAAAGTTAAATAAAAGGGAGTGTTTGAAATCAATATATGATAAAGAGATGTTTGCTATCATGCATACCTTAACTAAATGGCGACAACATATTCTAGGTAGAATTTTTTTTATAGATATGGATGATAATAGACTGTAGTGCCTTTTACAACAAAAAACACTTTCGACAGAACAACAAAAATGGTTGGAGAAAATAGTTCTCCATAAGAAGGGTAAAGACAATGTTGCGGTTGATGCTCTATCTCGAAAAGATGAAGACCCATCATTACTCGCAAACTCAACTATAGTTCCATAATGGTTAGATGAAATTCAAAATGTGTACACGAAGAATGCACATACATGTAACTTAACCAATAATCCTATTCATAACTCAAAACTCGAATGGAAGAATGGCATCCTTTGGTATAAGGGACGAATTTATTTAAGTCCCACTTTTAAATTTAAAACCAAAGTTCTGGAGTGGCATGATTCACCAACTGTTGGACATGTGGGATTCTTCAAAACCTACTATAATATATGCCAATCATTTTTTTGGAAAGGGATGTACAAGGAAATTCAAAAAAAATTGGCAGAATGTTATAAATGCCAAAGAAACAAAAATGAAAAGTGTTTGACACCGAGATTGTTGCATCCCCTATATATCCCAAACCAGAAGTGGGAAGAAATAGTGATGAAATTCATTGATGGACTACTCATGTCAAATGGGAAGGATAAAATCCTTGTGGTTGTAGGCTGACTCACTAAATATGCACACTTCATGGGTGTAAGAAGTTCAGATTCAGCAAAACAAATTGCTGAAATATATTGCAAAAATATTCGCAGATTGCATGGGTTTCCGAAAATCATTGTTAGTGATCGAGACACCAAGTTTAAGGGGAAATTTTGAAAGGAGTTCTTCAAGCAAAATTGGGACGTCCCTTAACATGAGCTCAACCTACCACCCCCAGATAGAAGGGAAAATTGAAATTGTCAATAAATGTTTGGAAGCATACCTTTGTTGTTTTGTAACATACAAAAAAAATGGTTGGTTACATCTGGCATAATGGTGGTACAACTTCACTTATCATATTTTAGCGAAAATGACACTATTTCAAGCTCTCTACAGTTACGAGCCTCCAAAATGGAAGGAATTAGCCATAAATGATATAAAAATTCCAACAATAAAAGATCAACGGGAGGAGAATTGAAAAGTCATTCAAAAACTAAAGGAGAATCTCAATATTGCAATGAACTGTATGAAATAACAAGTTGACCAACACAGATCAAAAAGAGAGTTTAGCGAAGGAGATTGGGTATATGTCAAACTCCAACCTTACAAACAACTATCAGTAAAACAAGAAGGAAAACAAGCTAGCGCCTAAGTTGTATGAACCATATCAAATCATCAAGAAAATCAGTCAAGTAGCTTATGCTTTGAAATTACCGAAAACAAGCCTCATCCAAAATGTTTTTCATGTTTCCAGTTTTAAAAAAAAATGTTGGGAAAACATTAAACAATACAAACAATACTTCATGCATTGAGTTGTAGTAGAACCATAAACTATAATTGTCACAAGAGAAAAGTGATTACGTTCTCGAGTAATTAAAGAATATCTCATCAAGTGGAAGAGCCTACTGAAAGAAGATGCTTCTTGAAAAACAAAATATTTTTGTCAACAACACCCTTTGTTGCATATGCTTTGAAGACAAAGCATTCATGAGGGGAAGGCAATGTTATGTATAAAAATCAAATAATTAAATTGTTGTGTATTAACTAGGTTAATTTAGGAAGAAGGGGCATTATCAAAAGATCATGACCCCTCAGGTAAAGGCACCAAGGCTATGGGGCATTATCAAAAGATCATGACCCCTCAAGTAAAGGCACCAAGGCTATATTTAAGCCAGGAGCCATTAATTGTGACATCATCATTCATATTTGTATATAATTCAATAAATATAAATATTTATGTTTTATGAATCTTTGTTTTCTACAACACGGTGAAAGTAGCTTAAAGTCCTACTTATGCCATTATTATCTAGGCGTTAACATACTCTAGATTATCATTTGATCTCCTTGGTAGAGGTGATGTGTTTTTCCACTAAGGCTAGCGGATGAACTCATCACCACTCTACATATCTTGATAGATACTTGTTATGTTTCCCCGTAGTATGTCTACACGACTCATAGTTAAAGGGAAATATATGTTCACTAGATATGGAAGGGTGGAAACTGGTTGATCAAATATGAATGAGCAAGGCTAAACAATTAGACAAGAACATAGTGGTTAGACTTCAAATTTATTAGTAAGGTGCAATGGTGTTGTCAATTATTTCTATGGATATTTATGAAATGGTTTCCTTTGAATTATTGTATGTGTTGATTAGGGAAGTTGATGTTGTGGCTTATGGTTTGAAGATGAATCATACATTTTAGCTTGAGATTTTAACACTCAACTTGTTATGTCAATAGGCATGTGTATTTTGGAATAAGAGTAGTATAATTTTAATTTAATTATCAATAATTATTGAGTAGTAGGGATTTAATCTCCATGGAATATTCTAGAATATTTATAGTAGTATACACAAATCAATGGTTCAGATTTATCTCCAAAGTAATAATTCTCTCTTTACCCTTTTAATTAAGTTGATTAATTAAAAAAATGTGATATGAATAAGTGCCACATTGAGTGAGTTATGGTTCTGGGGTATGTGGTATTGACAAGTCATGGTATTGGCCCATGGTATTATAACAATGTCTATTTACAAATTAAGAATCTCCATGGTAAAATGGAAATAAATCTCCACGATTAAGAATAGTTTTTATGATTTTTTTATTTTATTTTTATTTTAGCAATGTGAGATGCATCATGAAGTGTTTGTTTTGATGCTTATTATGGATTGATGTTTATTGATCTTTACCATCCATTTAATTTATATATTTTCCCTAGCTCTTAATTATGTATTAATGATTGAGTAAATTGTTTGGGAAATCTGAACACCTTGAGGAAAATAGTGGTAAAAAAATAGTATGGCATCTTATCTAATATATAAATCTATAACAAACTCTTGTTTGCCATAAAATTTATGCCAATTAATGATACTGAAAGAATTGCACACATGGAACAAATATATTGCAATGTGGTTTTGAAGTATGGGAAGCTATAAAGAAGAAGAAAAATTGTGCTTATGTGCTATGGTGCAAGAACTAACATTGTGTGAAGTTCCATGGGAAGTTAAGAATTTTTTGTTGGAACAATAGGATTTAGTGGTTTATCACACCTTCAGATCTTTTGCCAACGATCAGTTAGAAGAGTCGACTAGAAATTCCATAGAGTGGTCAACTAGGAGGTCCACTAAGCAGTCAACTAAGAAATCAATTAAAATTTTCACTTATAGGGTGATTAGAGTAGAATAATTTTTTGGGTTTAAAAGTCTTATGATCCCATCATGCCATCAATTAAGCCCTAGATTACCCACTTTGAAGGACAACTCAAAACTAATCATATTTCAGTAATTTGAAAAAAAAAAAACTTTTAATTGAAATTAAAAATGGATGAAAAGACTAGCGTGACACTAGAACATGGGGGCATAATCAACTTTTGATAAATAAGAAAAAATAGCTAATTTTTCACTTTGGCTTAAGTGGGTGATATTTGATTATTTTAGAAAGTTAAAAATGAAGAATTATGGAGGGAATGGGTGACAATCTTCATTTGATCTATACATATTGAGGTATTCCATGGGTTTGGGGATCCTATTTTAAAAGTAATTGAATTTTCCCAAACTTTTGACTCGGGGTCTAAGCTTGGATTGGTGAAGATAAGATAAAATCTTATTCAGACCATGACTATTTAGGAGTGGGCATACTCTAGATGATTGTTTGGTCTCCTTGATATAGATGATGTGTTTTCCCACCAAGGCTAGTGGATAAACTCATTACCATTGGTGTATAACTTGGTACATTATTTGTTATTTTTCTACCTTGGTGTGTCTACATATTTTAGTGTTCTAGGGAAATAAGTTTTTACTAGATATGGTAGGGTGGAAATTGGTTCACCAAATATGAGTTGGTAAGGCTAAAGAACTAGACAAGAACTTAATAGTTGGATTTCAAATTCATTTGTAAGGTATGATGGTGTTGTTAATTATTTCCTTGGATTTTTATAAAATTGTTGTCTTTGAATTAGAATATGTGTTAATTAGGAAAATTGATGTTATAACTTATGGTTTGAAGGTGAATCCTATTTTTTAGCTTGAGATTTTAATGTAACCCTGCTCTTAATTGTGTATTGACATTTGGGTAAATTGTTTGGAAAATTTGTACTCCTTAAGGATAATAATGGTAGAAAAATAGTGTGGCATCTTATTTTATCCATAAAATTTGTAACAAACTCCTCTTTACTATAAAACTAATGTCAAATTATGATATTGACATAATTGCATGCATGGAAATAATATATTGGAATGTGGTTGCAAAGTATGTGTAGCTACAATAAAGGAGGAAAAGCTTTGTGCTTAGGTGCTAGGTTGCAAGAGGGTACACTATATGAAGGTCCATGGGAAGTTGGGTAAATTTATATACAAACAACATGATATGCTAGTTCATTATACTTTTGGATCTTTTGTCGACAAACAATTGATAGTCAATAGTCAACTAGAATAGTTGACTGGAAGGTCCATGGAGTGGTTAACTAGGAGATCAACTAAGTGGTTAACTATGAGATTTGCTGGGCTCCCATTTTATCACCTTTTTCAATGCCTTATTCAACATTTTACCACTCATAACCTACATCATAATTACAATGTGCCTGTGTTATCATACACGTTCACCCTTTTGAACCTAAAACCCTTTGACATGCATTTGGAGGTAAAAGTTGATTATACTCATTAATTCCTAAGTCTCTAATTGATTAAATGAATTTTAAGTTGATTTTGTTAATGCTGAATTGTTTAGCCTAGTTCCTATGCCACCAGTTCACTTCGAGTACTTGATTGTGTTTGTCATATTTGTACCCTTCTAAAAGAAATTCAACCACATGGGTTTTGAAGCATGAGGTTTCAAAATAATTGTATGATATTTAAATCACACAGAGGTCCCATGTTTGAAGCTCCAACTCCAAACCAACATTATAGGTCAAAGTTTCTAGACAGTCAACTTCGGGCATGATTTTTGAGGCGATGAAAGAGAATCTAAAAAGTATAAAACATGGGTTTTGTTCCCAGTATAGCATTTGGTAACAATATGCATCGTTTTCCAAAATACTTAACACTTTGAGAGATATCTTTGGTTCTTTATCACCAATCTGCCCAAAATGCACAAATTCACCTAGATTTGAGGAAAACACCAAATCAATGATCAAGACAGCAAAGGGGAAATGAATCTTAGCCATATGAATTATGGAAATGATTTGTTGTATCTTATTTGTATTTTTTTTTGTGTGTGTGTGGGGGGGGGGGGGGGGGGGTGTGGAATAACCTAATTTTTCCTTAGATGTTATCATTTTGTTGATTTGTATCTATCTCAGTTGAACAAGTCTAAGATTAGGGGATTGGTTTTGATCCACCTCAATACTCCTCTTGTACAAATATTCACATGTAGAATAGAGTTCGGGATGTTGATTATTGTTCTTGCAATAGGGTTGGGAAATGATAGTTGGTTAGGGGTCATTATGGCAACAAGATTTTGTGCTACCTTCTTGTAAACAATGTTAATTTTCCTTTAATGAATGTTGTTTGTTCCTAATATTTAGTGCATTACTTTAGTGTAATTTGATTGCTCTTGGTAGTAGTAGTCAGGTTGGGAAGGGCCCCTCAATCTTGGTTAATGATTCGACTCTTTATTTTGCTAGTTTAGTTGAGGTGTCTTTATTGCCTTTACATGCTTTATGTTTTGATGCCTTGCCTTTAATTTCAGTGTTTGATTTCGAGAAACTAACCACCAAAATTAAAATTCTTTGTTCTTTAAATCCAACATATTATTGAATGTGCGAACACTGCTTTATAGAGTGAAATATTGTGTTCTATGTCAGGGGATTTAAGACAAGAACTGGTAGACAATCTTTAGTTTCAATGTGTTTATCATCATTCAGTTTCCTCTTATGCACATGATTGTTTGAGTGTTAATTTCTAACATTAGACTATGATAGATTAGGGATTTAATCCTACATATATTTTTCTTGCATATTTATGTTCACAATTTTGATTTGATAAATTTAATGTTGGAAATATAAGCATATAATTTTCCCAACAAGATTGACTAATATTTTCATTGGTCAGACAAATAGAATAAAGAAATTAAGGAGTTTGACTAATATTTCACTAGGGTGCTGAAAATAAGGAAAAAATTAAAGAGGTCGTTATGTGCTCTAACCAATCTATGTAGACCTTGACTTTCTCACTTAAGGGAGTTGGATACATCTTGGTGCTATATACAATGGCCCTGGGGGTTGATCTAAATGTGTAATGTAGTATAATGTTCATGTGCCATTTATGAAAATCATTGGTTTCTTACACTTCTTTGTATGTTGAGCTATATTTGGTTCTGTTTATGTATTGTAATGATGTATATAGACATCATGTCTATTTTAGAATACTAGCTCAGAGAGTTACCTTATTGTCTAAATGTTGAATATTTCTCTCTAGTAGAAACTATTTTGTTCTATGTCTCTTCATTTTGTTTAATTGAATGGTGATGGTTATTTCCTCATGAAATAAATGCATTCCAAAGTTTTAGTTGTGTGTGCTTATATTTGCAAGTTTTGTTAATGAGGACGTGTATATGTGCTTTTGTAACAAAGCATGGGAAGCATGATTAATTGATGCCTGGAAGTGTCATTCTCCTTACATTATCGATATGCACGGGTACTGTAAATTTTGTAGATAAGTCAATGCCCAAATTTGATATTTTGTTGGCATTGACATTTATGCTTGAGTAAATTGATTTGCAAGGCAAAAATCTATGCTTGATGTTAACAATTATGTTCACTGGATTTATGTTTTAAGTAGATCAATTTGCACAAACAATTTTATACCCAAGATATAAGTAATCTTATTAAATTTATTAGTGAGCATAATTAGTTGTAAGGTTAAATGAATGGTTATCTTTGACATTTCATTTGTAATGTAACTACGTATGAGCACAACAATTTTAATGGTTAAATCATTGCCCATGAGTGACGTTTTCGTCCCATTATAACTATGTATAATTATAACAACTTGGACGGGCAAATCCACATGGTGCTTACTAACCTGTTAGGTATGTGTTATGTTCTTTGCGTCGTCAGCCCCATGTGTTACATTGCACTAGGGTATGTCCCTAATTTTTTGGCTATTTTTGGTATTTTTTTGGCACATTAGAGTCTAATTATGATCAAGGTGTAGATTTTTCTTAATCTAACACATTAGAAATTCCTACTGCATTATCTGGTTTATTTCACCTACTTGTTTATTCCTTAACAAGTTGTTTAACCATATAAATACTGAAAATAAACACAAATGTGGTCTCAATCAACAACTGAAATAACAAACAAACACACAAGGGACACTGTTATTTTTGGACAATCGTCCCCATAAAAACCCAACTTGGGAAAACCAGTGTAACAGTTCTGAGGGTTTTATTATTAAGCAGCTTTCTTGAGTACAACTAGGGTGCCAAACTGGTTCACCCAACAGAGATATCTATCTAGAAGTAATACCTCTATTCATAAGCAGATATTCAATAAGTCTGCTCCACGAAAATCTCTCCAACGCTTCTCTGAGGCTCTGCGTCAGCCCTTCTAACCTCTACGTCACTTTGAAACCCCCTACGTCAGCCTTATGCTGCTCTGCGCTGGCTCTTTGGCCTTTTGCGTCACCCATGTAGGCCTTGCTAGCCTCTGCGCAGTCACTATGGTCCTCTATGTGGCTTTCGCTGGCTTTGCGTAGCCTCCCCTGTCTTTACGTTGGTCCTTCGACACTATCTCTGACTCTTTTCTATGCACTCACTATCCCTCGCTGCAACTCAGATCACTTGTTCGAATTTTCTCAGTAAACCCCGCTCGAGAAAATTGAACTGACTAATCAATCTTTGGTGTGTCTCCAACTGACCCTCAAGCCTCCTCTTATACTTTTTTTGTTGAGTCTTCAACAACCGAGATCAAATCTCTAATCAATGACTAAGATTAGATTTGGTTTGATCCATGTCGTTTAGAACATTCTCACCCAGTTTTATATTAATACCCATTAATATTTTAATTTTCCTAAGTTTAGACTTAGGAACTCCATTAAAAATATCGATTATTTTAATATCTCCCTAACCAGGTGGCATTTCCCCAAACCATTTCTGGGTGTTGGAGATCTCATGTGCTTTAGCCTCTCCACCAATTTTCATGGCTAGAGCACATCCAATGCTACCCCAAATCAACACTCCCTCTTAGCGAGGAATGTGCTCTAGTAATGCTTCACTATTGAACATCACCTTGATCATTCAGCACCGGTACCTATGTTGATGCTTGGCCTGCTGCCCAACATCCTCTGCACTGCTGCCTCCTGTATTGTTTCCCATGGCTCTTCCTGTGCCACTGCTACATCTGTACTGCAGCTCCCTCTGCATCCATGATGGTCCTTCCTCCCAACACCGCATCTTCACTACAGTTCTCTCTCATCATGCTGCATCGTGCTGCCTATAACATTACCACTGCTAATTGTTGCACTACAACTCAATTACTGAGAAGTAAGTAATTGATCTACCCAACTATTGGCATCCTTGTCATGCTAGAAGCCCCTTGATGTTGAGGCTACCTTTGCTGCTATCATGTGCTTCCTCTATTGCCTCTACGTTGCTGCAACACCTTTGTGCCTCTCGCACTACTGCAACCACCTATCTGCCTTTTTGCACTGTTGCAACCACCTATGTGCCTCTTGCACTGTTGCAACCCTCACTGCGCTGCCAGAGGCCACTGCACTCTAGCTCTGCCTTGTCGCTTCATCCACATCTTGCTTCTACCGACATCCGTCATCCTGCTACTATCTCTCGGGGCTCCCATAGCCAGATATGATCCAAGAGTTTGGGTACCTCAAGGATCCGACCCCTCGTCTTTTGTAGTCCTCCTAACTACAGCTCGATGTCACCCCACCTCTTCTCTAGAGGTGCATAAGCACTCATGGCACAGTCCTCATCCGTCTCGACTTCTTTCTCCGCCTTAGCTGGAGCTGCCTTGGAGTAAAAAGCCTCTCCCCTATTCTTCTTCTTGGGACACTGGGTTGCATAATGACCCAGCTCCCCACAATGGAAGCACTTCACCTTGGAGATTTCCTTCTTCTTCCTCTTCCTTTGTTGTCCCGCAAATGCCAGAGCTGCATCCTCCTCTTTCTTGATTCGACCTCCTTTGCTACTACTTCCCGCCTTGGTCAGTCATCTAATATCTTCTTGGCGAAGATATACCCACATCTCTTCCCATCTTGGAAGAGTAGCTCTGCCCAAAATTCTTTGGACAAATGTCTCCCAATCCTCACAGACTGCATCCAGGGCGGTCCTCACCATGAACTCCTGATCCGGCGTGGTCCCTATGGAAGTAAGTTGGTCCCGAATATCTTGCAATCTGCTGAGGTATAGATCTATTTGCTCCCCCTTTTGCATCTGATACGACCGCAACTGATTCTCCAATAACATCTTCCTCTGCGCGAAAGTGCCCTAATACATTATCGTCAAGCTATCCCGCATATCCTTTGCCGTGTTATTCTCGGCAATATGTTGAACTACATGATCCTTGACCCCATCAAGGATTATGCACTTTGCCTTGGCCATTGCATCCTCATACCTTTCATTATCTGTCGGGTTGACTAGGATGGCCACGGTTCTCAAGGTGAAGCCCATGATGCGATGTTTATCCAAAACAGACAGGATCTTGGCCTTCCAAATGACAAAGTTGGAAGCCCCGTCCAACTTGTCCTAATCCCTCAGTTCGTTCATTTCCATCTCCGCTCTTCCCCTGGATTCCCTCTGAGTCTCGACTTCCCTTCTGGAAATTCTCTCCTAGACTCCCTCTAAGTCTTGATTTCCCTCCTGGAAATCTTCCTGCCAACTGTCGAACTGCTCCTCTCTGATCCTCTATGCACCTACAACACGAATCTGTATTTCTTGGCTAGAAATACCTCAAGGAAGCGGCTCCCTCTACCTTGGTTTTGTCCCATTAGGTATTGTTCTGCTTCGACAATAACAACATCCCACCAGCTTCCCAATCCACAATCTACCCACAGCTCCCTAGGCCCCAACAACTGAAGAAACTAAGCCTCTTAGCGCTGCGCAATCCTGGCAAAGGCTGAATCACTCCTCTAGCCAATTGCGTCAAGCCTACCTGACTGAGTAGGAAGACGTGGCTCTTCATGAGCCTCTTCTACCTCTCTCTGCCTTTGCGTTGGCCCTCTCTCTAGCTCGAAATGATGACGCAGGCCCTCTGTGTCACTCCTTCTCTGTTGCCTTCTGCTTAGAAACAACTTTGTCTCTCGGGACAATTGTTTCTGCTGCAAATTTTCTGATTTAGTTGGTGCCTTCAGCTCTCTCGTCACCTGCAATGCTCTTATACCATGTTGATTTTTATGAATCTAACACATCAGAAATTACTACTGCATTATTTGGTTTATTTCACCTACTTGTTTATTCCTTAACAAGTGATTTTAACCGTATAAATAGTAAAAATAAACACAAATGCAGTCTCAACCATCTACAAACCATCAACTGAAATAACAAACAAACACACAAGGCACACCGCTATTTTTGGACAATCATCCCCGGAAAAACCCAACTTGGGAAAACCGGTGCAACTGTTTTGAGGGTTTTATTATTAAGAAGATTTTTTGAGTACAACTAGGGTGCCAAACTAGCTCACCCAACAGAGATTTATATCTGGCAGTAATACCTCTCTTCCGAAGCAGATATTTAGCAATTATGCTCCACGAAAATCTCTCTAACGCTTCTCTGAGGCTCTACATCAGCCCTTCTAGCCTCTGTGTCACTCTTAAACCCCCTACGTCAGCCTTTTGCTGCTTTGCGCTGGCTCTTTGGCCTTCTGGGTCATCCACGCAGGCCCTGCTAGCCTCTGCGCAGTCACTCTAGCCCTCTGCGTGGCTTCTGTTGGCTCTGCGTAGCCTCCTCTGTCTCTGTGCTAGTCCTTCGACACTATCTTTGCCTCTCTGTTATGCACTGACTTCCCCTCGCTGCAACTCAGATCACTTGTTCGAATTTTCTCAGCAAACCCCGCTCCATAAAATCGAACTGATTGATCAATCTTGGTGTGTCTCCAACTGACCCTCAAGCCTCCTCTTATACTTTTTCTATTGAGTCTTCAATAATTGATATTAAATCTCTAATCAATGGCTAAGATTAAATTTTGGTTTGATCCATGTCGTTTAGAACATTCTCACTCAGTTTTATATTAATACCCTTTAATATTTTAATTTTCCTAAGTTTAGACTTAGAAACTCCATTAAAAATATTAATTATTTTAATATCTCTCTAAGCGGGTGGAATTTCCTCAAACAATTTCTGGGTCTTGGATATCTCATGTACTTTAGCCTCTCGACCAATTTTCATGGCTAGAGAACATCTGATGCTACCCTAGATCAACACAAGGAATAAGAGTTATAATACATTCCAAGTAAATGGGTTAATGTTTTGGATGACATTGGATCTTAGATATTGTATTATAAGTAGTGAAATTAATAAAATAAGGAGGCGTAGAGGTACGACTCTAAACATTTGTTGGTTTTCTCGATTAAGGGTTTTCAAGGTAAATTTTTTTGTATAGTGTGAATGTTATGTTTTATTTCTTTTTCTTTGATAAAGAATATGTGTGCATTGCTTTACAATAAAGGTTTAAAAATTACGTTTAGTATCAAAGTGCGTTCATTGCCTTTAGGAGGACACCTTTGTGGCTAAGGGTTTGACTCATTTTCATAGAGCAAGTTGATCTTGGATTTGTGATAAACTTGGTTTTTGTGGGAGCTTTATGGTGGTGATTCTTGTTCCAGAAGAGAATCGCGAGTAGTTCTAGACTTGAGATTGAGAAATTTAATGGTTAAAGTTTTGAGCAATGGAATATGGAGAGCCTTCTTGTAGACAAATAATGATGAGTCATTGTGGATCCTATCACTGGATTGATGGTTATGTTGATAGAAGACTGGAAGTTGGATACAAAGACAAATAGTACAATTTGATTGTGTCTTTCGGATTCAATGTTATTGAATGTCAAGTTATGACCATGGAATTATGTGATAAGTGAGAGACTTTGTATCAGTCTAAGTCCTTGGTAAACAAGATTTTCCTTTGAAATAAGTTGTACATCCTTGGGATGATTGATGGAAACTCAATCACAAAGCATTTAAATGCCTTTAACAGTATGGTAATTCAACTGTTCTTTGTTGATATTAAAATTTTAGAAAATAAGTCCATTGTTTACTTTGTTCTCTGTCAAATTCATGGGATAATTTGGTTGTAGTTATTGAAAGTAATGCAACCACTTTGAAGTTTGATGATGTGGTCTCATTCTTTTTATCAGAAGAAATGAGGTATAAAACTATAGATAATAAGCACATGGATTCTTTGTTTGTTAAATTTCATTCCAAGGATAGAAATCAAAATAAGTCCTTGGGAGGGAGATATGATTCTAAAGGTAGATCTAAATCTCTAGGAATATCCTTTAGGAAATGTTGGAATTATGGTAAAGTTAGGCATTATAAGAAGGTTTGTAAATATAAAAGTGTTGATGAATGAAACAAATCTAATGATATTCCTTCCACATAAGGGAAACATTTCTAAAGAGGAAGGATAATAAGTGTACTATTCTTCTTTAAGCACACATTCAGATCATGATGTATGGTTGATTAATTAAGTTGTTTCTCTTCATATGGCTCACAAACAATGATTTTATGAATATGAAAGGTTTGTTGGAGGTGATTTTTTCCTTGGAATTGAGCCAACAACTAGAATCACGGGTTGAGGAAAATTCAAGTTGTTGGTCAAAGATGGAAGGATTGGAAAACTCATTAGGGTTTTACACATTCTAGAGCTGGATAGAAACGATATTCATAAGTAAAAGGAATGGAATAGGAGTAAAGATTGTGTTTGAAATGGGAACCTGCAAAATGGTTGCAAGAGAAATGGTTTTGATGAGGGGATTCCAAAATAGAACTCTATACAAGTTATTGGGGAGTATTATCATCGATGGGTGTAACAGTTGTTCTTAAGAGTGGAAATGAAGAAGATTGAACCTTTATTGCCTTTAGAGAAAAAAAAATGTTATGGCATCAAAGACTAGGACATATTGGAGAGAAGATCCTTCGAGCATTAATGATAAAGGTATGTTTGATTATACATTAGATTATGATTTCTATGGACATTGCATATATAGTAAACATAATCGAGTAAGATTTTCATGTAGTGTTACAAGAGTAAAGGGAATATTAGAGTTAATACATAGTGATGTGTTTGGACCTGTGCCTATTCCATCATTAGGGTAAATTAGTGTACTATGTGTTGGGCCACATGAATTACATAATTTTGATAGTTTGTTACCTCACTTTTCACTCATTTTCCACATATCCTTACATCACTACCCTATTATTTTGAAATGAGCAGCCATTAGAGCTATATAAACAATAAATAAGGTAAAGGTCCAGTATTATCTCAATTTACATGTTTTGCATTGTAAATCTAACTTAATTTGCATGAGTTACGTAATTTGACACATTCGGCAACCTCACTAATATTTTGCAGTTGAATCCAAGGTTTGAATAGATCCCATGGAAGACAAATCATCAAAAGCACATGAGAAGATGCCAAATGGTGCCTACATGGTTCTCCACCTATTGGGCACAAGGGAAAGTTCACAGGTTGACCACAACATCAAAGTCAAACCTTTGGTCGAACATGGCATATTCAAAATACTTGGCATCATAACAGAGTATCAAGTGAGCGTGATCTTGAAAGAATGAGATGATCTGAAGTAATACAATGTGTTTAGAAGATACATATTCACATGATTCGCTTCCTTGATAGTAAATCATGTGAATTAGAGTTCTCATAGAAATCAAAGATTAAGATGTCAATTTGTAGCTATAACTTCTAGCAATTAGTTTCTCTTAGTTGTTGTTTTAAAAAAATGTAAAATGCTTCATTGAGAAGTGAACCATATGCTCATATGTTGTCATTTTCTTTGAAGTTAAGTTCTTTTGATTGCACACACACTACTCTTTTAATATAATTCTCTATTATGGTCGTGCCTTTATGAAAAGAATTTGTGTTTGATCAACAAATTCTCTGAGTTTCCATCTCTCATGCGCTTGAGGAGGGCCCCCTATTGAGTATGAGGGTAATTTAGTTTCTTTACATTCACCTTTTGCAAGATTTCTTTCAATACTTTGTTTAATGCTCTGCTATTTCATTTCATTTTTGCATTTTCATTTACTCATTTATTTCTTATTCTTCTACAGATACAAGCACTTGAAATAAACTTTTGAAAAACAACAAAAACCTTTGTTAATCA
This sequence comes from Pinus taeda, assembly GCA_000404065.3. Taxonomy (NCBI): domain Eukaryota; kingdom Viridiplantae; phylum Streptophyta; class Pinopsida; order Pinales; family Pinaceae; genus Pinus; species Pinus taeda. Next base: position 148,558 of record APFE030011075.1, read on the forward strand.
CTTTTTCCATTAGTCTTTTACTTTTGCAATTGTTTTAGTCTCATATTTATAGATAAGATATGAGTTTTTGCACGGTCATGAATGAAGTTTGAATTTTGTACACACACAACAGTCTTTCACAAGCTCTAGTTTACTTTGATTTCACAAGTAACTGTCATTTCAAATCAATCTTTCCTATAATATAATGTGCTTATTTTCATAGAATTTACCTTAGAATAGAGTTTAAAATGCTTTCATAGAATAGAGTTTAAAATTCTTTCATAGAATAGAGTTCAAATGTTTTCATAGAATAGTGTTTCACTAGCATATGTCAATTTTGCAGTGTTTTATGCTTAGCACAATCACTAATTCCAATTCTTCTTCAATTAGAAATCACTTTTCAAAATAAATTCAATCTTCTAATGGCAGTAAGCAATTGTAGATAGAATAGTGATTCAAATGTAATAGAAGGCAATCAAGAACAAGAACAAGAGAGATAGAAGCTTTGGTCAAAGACCAAGGAAAAAACCCCACAAAGGGGAAAACCCTTTCAAAATTATTCTTCTATTAGATTGTCATCAAATGTTCAGCAGAGAGATGCAATGTTCCAATTCATCAACAATGAGTCAAAGGTCAACAACTTTGACTATTAAATTCAACTAACCAATATCTAGTGACAGACGAACCCAAAAGTCAAATCTGATCCAAAGTCAAAGTTTGCAATTTCTAGCCAAAGTCAACAATATTTAACAACCCTAACTAGTCTAAAAATCAACAGTCAATAGCTCTCCAAATCAGCTCAGTCAACAATCAAAGGACTCTGCCTTCCAAGCTCAGTAAAAACAACCTCCAAAAACTTAATCAAAGGAGAGAGAGAGAGAGAGAGAGAGAGCCTGCAGTCAAACTTTAGATCTTTGTGATCAATATTAGTAAAATCTTGTGGTCAATCTTGGTCAAACAACCCAGAAAATTCGGTCCAAATCCTAGTCAACTTAGCCTCCAAGAACAAGTCAAAATCCAAGTCAAACGAAATCTTTTCCTAGCTGGTCAATGTTGTTAAATGCAGACCTAAATAGAAAAATCAACGCAGCAAAAACATAATTCCTTCCTTCCCTTCGCAAGTGTGAGCTTAGGCCTCCAATTGCAAACCTGTATGACTAATCAAGAGAAGAGAGAGAAGATAAGATGTGTGATGATGATGCTCCAAAGTGTTGTGACATATGTTCTATTTATATGAGCCTTATGGGGTCGAATTATCTTTCCCAGGCTGACTTGTACTTTTTTGCACATGTGGGTTTCACCTTAAAAATTATATTTTTCCTTGACTAAATTAAATTTTTCAAAGGGCTAGGAGGGCTATTTCTTGATGAGGAAGGTTGTCTAAAGGAGGAAATTTGTCCCTAAGTTGTCAAATTAACACTCCCTCTTAGCTAGGGAAAGTTTTTGATTGCATCATGAATCTCATATCAAAACTCTCATCACCGTCATCGTTGAACCAAGTCATATCTCATATTTTCTCATCTCTGCTCATTTATTGAACACTCTCAAATCTAAAAAAGAAGAATCATCATAGGGGAGCTCCAGCTACCACCCTATATCCAAGGACAATAGGAAATATACCACTTACCATAAGAGGTAAGGATCACAGTCTATCCTATTGTTTGTTGCTCATCCCAACTTGACCCTCAAGAGCCAGTGGTAGAACACCATCCCATCACTTGAGCAAGATACCACTTACCATAAATGGTAAGGATCACAGTCTATCTCAAGTCTCCTCACCCATTGTCCAGATGGGTGGCAATCCCAACAAGCCCATCTTGTGGGTAGGATGCATATTGGGGTATACTCTGCCACATCCAAAGGTGATAATAGGAAGGATACTACTTACCATGGAAGGAAAGGATCACAGTATACCCTATTGTCAGACAATAGGTATGATACTACTTACCATTGAAGGTAAGGATCACAGTCTATCATATTGTACAAAGTTCCCTCAACCCCAAGGTCTCCCAGGCTCAATTTCTCTCCCTAGGAGCTTAGACAAGGGGGAAGAGCATAGCTCAGTGTCCTCGATCAATTAAGACCCTTACCTACAAGGGTCACATCCATCAATCCAAGCTACTTTATGAAGAACAAGAACTTCCCTTTCTGAAAATCCTTGGTGAGAATGTCTATTATCTGCTCATCAGTCAAAATATGATGGAGCCTTATGGCTCCACTTTGCACCATGTCCCGGATGTAGCGATATTTGATCTCAATATGCTTAGACTTGTCATGAAACACAATATTCTCTACCAATTGAATCCCACTCTTGTTATCACAATATATCATTGTCGTATCCATAACCCGCTCAAACAACTCTCCAAATATCTTCCTCAACAAACTGCCTCACAGCTAGTCATGCTAGCAACAATATACTTTACTTTGGTCATGCTTAAAGCAACAAACTTCTGCCTCCTACTCATTGAATATATCATGGTAGAACCCAAACTAAAGCGACATTTTGATGTTCTCTTCCTATCAATAACATTTACAGCCAAGTCAACATCAGTCTGCCTATGAAGTCTCACATTTCTGGAAATATATATCAGACGAATATTAATCGTCCCATGCAAATATCTCGACACATGCTTGGTAGCAACCCAGTGTGCATAAAGAGGTTCAATCATGAATTGACTTAAAGTGTTAACTGCAAAACATATGTCGGGTTGGGTGTTCACAAGGAACATCAATACCCCAATCAACTATTGATGCTCAAAAGGATTCACCAAGTCAGGTCCTACAGTGTCTCCACATAACTTCTTAAAGTTCATCTCCATCGGTGTGGCCATGGACTTGCATTCTACCATTCCAAATATTTTCAATAGTTTCACAACATGCTTTTCTATAGAAAGGAAAATCTCATCGAGCTTTTGCCACACCTCCAAGCACAGAAAATAATGCATCAATCCAAGGTATTCCATTTCAAACTCAGAGGCGATCTCCCTCTTGCACTCAAGCATCAGAGGCTTATTACCTATCAAGAATAAATCATCAACATATAAAACCAAAATAAGGGGCATACCTTGGACCACTTTAACATAGAGTTTCGGGTCGACATTGCTTCTTGTAAATCCAAGCTTCACCAGGTAGCTATCAATATGGGCATAACAAGCTCTAGGGATTGCTTCAAGCCATAGAGTTCCTTCTTTAGCAGGCACACATGATTCTTCCCATCATGCACTTAAAACCCAGTGGTTACTTAACACATTCTTCTTCCTGTATTACGCCATGGAGAAACATAGTCTTCACATCCATATGGTGGAGTTCATCCTTGACTAGCATCAAGGAAAACAATAGATCTAATAGTCGTATAGTGGGAAACAAGTACAAATATGTCATCATAGTCTTCTCCCTATTTTCGAGAGAAACCTACAACCATGAACCTTGCTTTATATTTCTCAATACTTCCATCAGCTCCATGCTTGATCTTGTACTACCACTTAGAAGTCACAATAGAATTCCCTTTGGGTCTCGAAACAACTTCCCACGCAGTGTTCTTCATAATAGATTCATATTATTTAGCCATAGTATCTTTCCAAACCTGCTCTTTCACTGCTTCTTCAAAGGTGTGTGGTTTAGCCTGTAAGATGGAGCTCATAGCCACAACATATCCCTGGTATTGACATTTCTTCTTGCTTTCCTTGAAGGTTCCTCTAGAAGTAGCATGTCTTCTAACATCCTGTAATGTATCATGAAGCCAAAGTAGTCTCTTATTGACAGGAGGATCATATGAAGGAGGATCCAAGGGGTTCATAGGTTCCATGTGATCATCAACAACATCTTTCTCGAGTTCAGACACAGAAGGGTATTCTAATAAGTCCATGTCATCATCCTTCTTTTCAATAGGAGGAGGTGGGGGAATGTCCCTTGCTTTTCCAAGGAAGGCATCTTCATTTAAAGTCACATCTATGCTAAACTCGATATTGCTTTGACTAGGCACATATATTCTAAAATATTTAGAATTATCACAATACCCAACAAACATACCTTTATTTCCAGTGGCTTCCAACTTGTCCTTCTTGTCCTTTGGCACATGAAAGTACACGGGGAAACCAAAGATTCTCATATGTCCAACATCAGGCTTCACACTTGTGAGCACTTCTTCAAGAGTCTTGTCACTCAGGGCTTGATGAAGAATCTTGTTTTGAACATAGATTGTTATATTAGTGGCTTCTCGACAAAGGAACTTCGATAGTTTTGATCGTGTAACATGGCTTGAGAAACTTCCATGATAGTCATGTTCTTTCTTTTATCCACACCATTCTGCTTGAGATTATTAGGTACAATGGTATCCTTCTTAATTCTAGCCTTCTTGCAAAAGTCAACGAACTCATTAGAAGTGTATTCTCCACCATTATCATACCTGAAGACCTTGATCATTTTCTCTGTTTGATTCTCTATCAGTGCCTTGAAATACCTGAACATATCAAATGCTTCGTCCCTATGCTTCAAGTAGAATATCCATGTTGTCATTGACAAAGATTATGTAATATAGATAGCCACCAAGAGATTTTACCAACATGGGTCCACATTGATCATAATGTACAAGTTGTAGAATATTATTGGTCTTGCTTTTGCTAGAAGGGAATGGTACCCTTGACTTCTTTCCACTAGCACATCCCAGACATACCTCATCATCCTTAGTTTGAACTTCGAGCATTCCAAAAACCATCCTACTTACTTTAGGCAGGGTTTCATAGTGTAGATGAGCAAACCTTCAGTTCCATAGATCACTTTGATGATTGTTGTCATGTACCATTGTTCGCAACAGTCTTCCATTTACTCTATAGAGTCCTTCAATTCTAGAACCTAAGGTGAATGCATCCCTCATGTGAGATTCCATAGACCTTTCCTCTTATGAAGGAAACTCTCATCCCTTTGTCTTCCAAGGAAAATATAGGTACAATGTTCTTCTTTAATCCTGATACATACATAACATAATGAAGAAGTACGGTTTCCACATAATCCAGATGAAATGTAACATAACCAAAACCCTTCACAAGATAAGTTGAGTTGTCCCCAAGAATGATCTTCATATTAGTCTCCCTCTCAACCAAATTTGAGAGGACTTCACGATACCTAGAGAAATGTCTAGAGACCGCACTATCTACCAACCATCACATAAATCTGGAGGAGAGGAACTAAAAAGAGTAGAAATAAGAATATATTCAGATGAGTAGCAGCTACATTTTTTCCATACCTTGATTTTCTTGATCTCTTTTGAGGATGGCCTTCTTCACGATCACCAAGAGCATCTCTTCTTATTCTATCATCTCTTCTCCTTCTACCATCACCTCTTCTTCTATCATTAAACATGGTGTTGTTGCAACCATGATTATTGTTGTAGTTGGACCTTGGAGCATCTCTCTTTTCTGGACAGTATTGGGCATAGTGACCATGCTTGCAAGCAATTGTAGCATTCAGTTTTCCTTAATCCTTTATTGAAATCTCCAGAATCTAGAGCAAGATTTTTGGAGATAGATGGTCTTCCTCTTCCTTTCCTCTTCTTGTCCTGTGCAGCAAATGCAGAGGTATCTCTCTCTTCATGCTTTTGAATTCTCCCTCTAGAAGTCATCTTGGTTTCTTCTTGAGTAAATTTTCCAACCAGCTCATCAAATGTCAGAAACTTATCACTGTTGCTAATAATTGTAATGAATGTCTCACATATTGGAGGAAGACCTTGAAGGGAAACGAGTACCAACTCTCTATTAGACATAGATTCTTCAGTAGTTAGCAATTGATACTTGAGTTGAGATAATCTCATTAAGTATGATTGCACAGTCTCTCCTTTTTTCATCTTGATGTCCTTGATTTGATTTTTCAAGGAGAGAATGTGAATCAAACTGTTGACCTCATACATCCCAACCAGCTTGTTATAGATATCCTTGGACTTCTTCAACTTTCCAATGTAAGTAAGCAAATGATCTTTCAAAGAAGCAATAATTATTTTCTCGAATTTGATCTCACCTTTCTTATACTTGGCCTTGGAAGCAACAAGAGCATTCACCGGAGGCTCAAGTACTTTTCCTTCCACATATTCCAAAATATCATTTTCATCCAATGTCACTTCTAACCTGATCTTCCAAGCAACAAAATTAGATGAGTCGCCCAACTTCTCTACATCCTTGAAGTATGAGGTAGACATCTTGACCAAGTAGCTTCTTCCAAATAAATCCCTTCAAAGGTGATTTCTTTTGTCTCTTGTCTCCTTGGGATTTTCTTCACCTAAGCTCTGATACCATGTTAATTTTACAATGTTTTATGCTTAGCACAATCGCTTATTCCAATTCTCTTCAATTAGCAATCACTTTTCAAAATAAATTCAATCTTCCAATGACATTAAGCAATTGTATATGGAACAATAATTCAAACGTAATAGAAGAAAGCTAAGAACAAGAACAAGATAGACACAATATTTGGTCAAAGACCGGGGGAAAACCCTACAGGGGGAAACCCTTTCAAAATTCTTCTTCTATTAGATTGTCATAAAATGTCGAACAGAGAGATACAATGTTCCAATTCATCAACAATGACTCAAAGGTCAACAACTTTGACTATTCAATTCAACTAACCAATTTCCAATGAGAGATGAGCCAAAAGTCAAATCTAATTCAAAATCAAAGTCTGCAATTTCTAGTCAAAGTCAATTGCAATCAACATCCCTACCTAGTCCAAAAGTCAATAGTCAACATCCCTAAAAATAATCTCGGTCAACAGCCAAAGAACTCGGCCTTCCAAGCTCAGTCAAAAAATCCTCCAAAAACTCAGTGGAAGGACATAGAGAATCTGCAATCGAACTTCAAAATTTTTGCAATGAACTTTAGTCAAAGCCTGCGGTCAACCTTGGTCAAATTTCCCATAAAAATTCAGTCCAAATCCCATTCAACTCAACCTCCAAGAACAAATCAAAATCTAATTCAAATGAACCCTTCTCCTAGTTGGTCAATGTTGGTCAAAGTAGCCCTAATCAGAAAAATCGACACAACAAAAACATAATTCCTTCCTTACCTTTGCACGTGTGATCTCAGACCTCAAATTGCAGACATGTACAAACCAATCAGGAGAAGAGAGAGAAGATATGATATGTGTTGATGATGCGGTATATGCTCTATTTATATGACCCTTAGGGGGTCTAATTAGCTTGCCTAATTCAACTTGTACTTTTGTGCACATGTGGGTTTCACCTTAAAAATTATATTTTTCCTTGACCAAATAAATGCTTCCAAGGGCTAGGAGGGGTATTTCTTGATGAGGAAGGTTGTCAAAAGGAGGGAATTTATCCCCGAGCTACCAAATTAACAACATTAAACTCATTTTTTTTTCATAGAGTAAGCCTACCTTTATTTCCTTAGAATACGAATTTAAAATGCTTTCATAGAGATATAATTTGATTGTCTTTCATAGAATGAATGTTTGATTCTCTTCATAGCATAGAATTTAATTTTCTTTCATAAAATAAAAATTGATTATTTTTCATAGTATATAATTGTATTTATTTTCCATAAGTTAGAATTGCATTTTCATTTCCCATAGATTAAAATTTAATTGATTTCTAGTTAAGAAGCAATTAGCTGGAGATCGGTTGCTTTGCTTAGATTAAATATAATTGTATTCCTAGAATAAATTGCTTTCTACTTTCATAGAATAAACCTTCCATGAGTTTTTTTATTTAATGTTTTTTATAAGTAAGTGTGTGCTCTTTTCGGTTATCACTTCATGAGTAGGTTTTCATTGTAATTTTAGCCTTGCAATTCCTTTCACTAGACTAGATTTCCTTTTGATTTGGAGGTTAATTTTTTAGCATAAGTTGTGCAAGCGTACTTCACAAGTTTACAAACCTGGATTAACATTTTAATGAAAGTAATTTAACTCACAATCTAATTACCCAACACTATGTTTTATTCAAAAATGATTTCTTGATGAACATGTGCAACAACCCCCAAACCATTCAAAACTTTTTAAGATAACTAGGTGTGCAAACCCTACCTCCAATGTTACTTTATGGAGATGGGGTTATCGAAATCACTCTTCAATGAACCACCTCAAAACTCTTTTTTGAGATCACCATTGTCTTCTACGCATTAAGAGCTCTCCAACAATGTAAATTTCATTTGAATTTGAGCTTTGGACACAAAGTTATGTATGTCTAAAGATTCACCTTCAAAGTGCCATGTCAGCATCTGTATTATTGGCACATGGTAGTGCTTCTGCTAAGTTTATGATTTGATTTAGAATATTAGTTTGCAATGTCAAGATCTTCCTCATATTATTAACAAAATGATTTCATTGTGTTTAAGGATTCATGAATTTTTGCAAGTGAAATGAAGAGTTTTTATGTTAATTTTATGAGAAATTAAAAAAAGTCAGAAACTAAACAACAGCATAGACATGTACAAACATCATAAAAAATACATTACATCAAGCACATCATAAGGAGCTCACCCTTCCTAGGCCATGTCTCATTGGTCTAGCTTCCAATGGCTTGGGCCTCTCTATTATGCTCAAAAGTGTAAAAATTTGTGTTTACAATGCTCAAATGCTTTTGAAAACTGCTCCAATCAGTGCATAATGTCCAAAAGTGGCTATCTAGCCTCTTTTTACATCCAATTTGGTGGAAAAATGAAGAAGTTATGACTTCCCCTTGTTTTCCCACTATTCGTTCCACAAATTGCTCCAAATTTGACAGGAACCCACAATTTCACTCAAAAAATCCACTAACTGAGCAAGAATTTTGCCGCTCGGCGGGCCATAATCCGTCGGTACCGACTGTCTTATTGAAAATCACAATTGGCAGAGTTCTGTGGGCTTATGGGTTGTGAACAAGGCAAGTGATGTGCAATTGCGATACAGCGGACCCAACGGGACATTAACTGCAGCTTATATCCTTATTACATCAGGAAACCCCATCGCAAATTGCAATTGGTGCTTTCCATCAATGGATACCAAAACCCATACAACTGCAAACACGCTGGGATTATCAAACCTAGTACATAAAATATCGGGTCTGGAGCCCCATCACAACTCGCAATCAATGCTTTTCCTTGACGAATATCAAAGTCCATACAACTTTGATATCAATGGACCCGCTAGGCTATGAAATATAGTGTATAACATATCGCATCTGGGTACTCCATCACAATCACAATCGAGATTACTGTCGGGGACACTTCGTAAACACTAGCCCCTTTGCGATTGTGATATGTGATACATCGCATCGCAACCTGGTACCTACCCGATTCTGTAACATCTCCCTTCGCCAATGTGTGATTTGCGAAATGCGGGGACCAATGGATGCCTGCTAGTTGGCGCCTCCCAATTCACTGATGGAACCTCCCATGTCATACAATCATGCCATGTGAGCAAGTCAAACCTAAACTTTGAGTTGCTCTAACTTCTACATACGAGCTCGAATTTGAGTGTCGTTCGCACCATTGGAATTAGAATGATTAGCTCTTTGATCTGAAGCTAAGTTAAACAAGATACAAACACTTTGATTTTTGAGCCTAATTTTGAGCACCTGATCAGTGTCTCCACCTAAAATTCCATGTTTGCTATCACATAGTAGTCCCTATGCACGTGTCACCCCCACACTAGGACATGTCCTCACCTAACACATTATCTTGATGCTCACATCCATATCCATAATTTCTTTCTTATTTCTTAACTCAAGCAACATTTTTTAATTTTTTGAGTTCTCACTACAATCAACAATCAACATTTGGATCTTGGAAAATATAAAAGTCCCACTTTTATTAAAATATGGATTCCCTAATTTTTCCACAAATTTTCAATATTCAAAACATTTGCTAAACCATATCTTCTTTTTGACAACCACCACCTCAACACTATTATGCCTTTGGTGCTCATCAACACCCTCCCATGTTAGCTTAGGCCAACATAGGTTAAACTCCTACTCATCTTATCTAGGTATCTGAGTATTTTAACTTTTCCATATTCATTTGGATCCATTCAGATCCAAAAAGAATCCAAAGAGCCCTATTTCACAAAACTTTGAATTTCTGGATTTCATGATTACACATCACTTTCCATGAGATGAAACATGTGGAATGCCATGGAAACCCCTACACCACAAGCCATGTTACCCAAATTTGTCCTTTGTGCCATGTTAGAATGACATGTCATCATACCACATCAACACCCACCTAATTGTAGGGTTTGAGAGTGTCAATGTGGACTCATTGTACCTTGCATGTGGACTGCTCCACTTGCATCCATATTTGGGCTTTTGAGAAAGGTTAGAATTATAATATTTTTTTTGGATTTCCATATCTCTCACAACCTTGGCATGTGGATTCCTCCTGCGCAAATTTTTCCCACTTGTAGGTTATGCCATCTAGGCAATTCGACATTATTTTCTTTTAGAAAAGATCATTTATAAGATTTTTCTAGATGTTCAGTCTTTAATCCCTAATAGATTTCAGTCTTGCCCTTTATCACTTGATAGCTCTCCTAAGCACTTGTTTGTTTCACTTAATAGATTATAAATTCCATCACATGCGAGTTCCACCATCTAGCATACAACTTTTTTGGAAATGAACCATTTATAAGTTTTCTGAGATGTTCGGTCTTCTACTCTTGATAGATCCTATGCTCAGTCTCGACACTTGATAGATCTTGATTCCCATATACTGCATTTTATAGAATTTTGATTTCGACTCCTTTTGTCCCTTTTGGACTGGCCAATGGTCACAAATCCTAACAAGTTATATGACTTGGGGATTGGATCCAAAACTCCAATCTCTAATTTCTAAAACTTCCTCTAAGCATTTTGTGAATTTCTCAAACTTCCACCAAGATTCCAAACTTGATTCAAGGACTGAAACTAAATCCAATAGGGCAGAAACTTGCCTAAAGACTTATGAAGGATAAAAAATATTCAATAGTCTATAAAGGCATTCTAAAACATAGACCACAACCAATTTTCCACTCTAAAAAGACAAGGAAATGGCCCTTGTCCAAATCCACAACTTTATGCAGCTAAATGAGACTCGACTCACTCCCTTGGAACTGCAACTTCATATTTCAACTCCAAACTCCTAGAAACAGAGAGGTTATCATTTTGGCTTGCCTATAGAGGAAACAAAGTCTCCCATTAGAGGGATATAACACCATTCCATGCCATAGCTGATCAAGTAAAGGTCAATCACATTACAGATACATAAAGAGCCTCATAGCTCATTTCAACTTTTGATTTATTTTCCACAACAAAATATACTTCAAACTATTATAGAAAAAGATACTATAAGGAATACTTCCACATATACAATTCATTCTCATAAGCCTTCACAACTAGTAATCAAACACACTTAGATGATACTTCTAGCTCATCATTCATATATATTCAATAATCTAGCATGACAACATTAATGAAGGTTTGAAAATGTAAATCCAATTAAAGAGGAATAAATACATTTATTTGTGTCTCTTTAAGTTTTGTTGAAAATTGAAGAAGGGAGAGCCACTTTTCAACCAACCATAGGCACATATACACTATAGTTTCTTGCAGTTGTCCACCCCAAAGCTAGATTTGATGCCTTAGAGAAAGACTAACTCAGGGATAATAGGGTTAAAAACAAGGAAGAAAACATGAAGGTCACTTTCCACACACATAAATTAGTATGTTTTTCTTCAATCATTGAGATAGGGCTTGTTAATTCTCACAGTATTGCCACAATGGCCTTATGGAGCACAAAGTGAACCCGTCTCTAATCCAGTAGTTCCTTTGTGCTTCCCCTTCCTTAGTGCCTTTCATGCTTAGTTCAAACAAATTAAACAAAAACTCTTCTGACCCTTTAACTCAGGTTGAACTCTTCAACACTGAATTCTTTACACATTTAGGTAAAATCACAAATCCACACAAGTTGTTATGACTGAAAAAGATTTATGTCACCTTCTGTTCAAAATTATGCTATTAACATCCACATGTGACTCTATGTCTCTTCGCAGAGGTTGTATCTTGTTCAAATGCACTTTTTTTTCATCTATCGATGACACACAAGATTGCAACAACAATTCCCTCCCCTATGTCTACAACCACACACACTCCTCTCTTCATTCCCTCTTCTGTCCAACCATAATCTACCTGAATGAGAATATAGGGTCCCCATCTTGGGTTGTGTGGTCAAGTTAGAAGTCTCTAGAATGGGAACATAGCCCATACCCCTAGAGAAGTTCAATACCACTCTCCATACCTTCCCATAATTGTTGGAAATTGGGTGGTTTGACTACCAAATCTCAAATTTGGACATGTAATTAAGGTAAGATAGAAAACTTCTGATTTCCCCCTCACAAATTTCTCTTATGCATCGAGATTTGTGTTGGCTACTTTCTTTGGCTTTTATCAACATATTAAATAAATTCGTGGTATATTACATAAATTTTGTCAAGCTATCCATGTTGGAAATCCCCAACATTATAAATTTAAAGTACAAATTACAAAACTTAGGGCTTAAAAAGAGGTGTTGCAATCCCCTTTCCCTAAAGGAAACACCATCTTTAGTGTTCCACTATTCATAGTAGAGACTATTTACAATAAATAGAAAGGGGGTATGCCTTCTTCATGGCTCCCATGATGACTCATTCGCTCAAAGTGCTTCCACTGCACCTCGAATCGCACGACGACTCAATTCCAAAGTAGAGTCTCCTTTTGATATAAGATGCATTGAAGTGTTGGATGGAATTCTTCTTATGGTTCCACTTGAATCACAGTCCAATCGAATACATGGTTAGCATCATGCACATATGTTGTAAGCTATATTGCAGGAAATGTGCCCCACTTGGATATCAATCATGTTTCCATATTGAAACATTGAAACATGATCGAAACATGTTTGACAAGGTTGCCATTGATGTCATTATCATTATTGAAGCAAGCCTTAATATGTCCTAGATGAAGAAATATATGCTGATAGCGATGAAGTATATGTTGATAGTGATGAAACCCTAGGTGCATGGGAAAATCCCTAAGCATTAAGCCCTAGAAATTAGTGGCATGATCATAATAGGAATGGAAAAGGGTCAATTATGAAAGGAGCCATTGTGTTGCCCATTCATATGAACTTGAGGAGCTCAAATTGGTCTCCTATTAGTCAATGACAATGGAAATAAGTTTTTATTGTATGCATATCTTCTTTGTGATTGGATTCAATGTATTATATATGATACCTTCTGGAACAAAGCACGTGTCTTAAATTTCATGTATTTGTAGATAATGTTGTTTCTCTAGTAAATAAAATCATTAATTCTATATCCTACTCTAGAAGACTTGAATGCAAATGGAACCACTTTTGTGCCTAATTCAGTGGTATACATTTTATGTTGTATTTTGAAATCTCCTATTCAATATACTACATGTGTTCTATGTGGCTTCCTAATGCACATTATTTATGGTAAAGCAGTGTGAGATTGAGCAATGGAAGAATGTCCTTCAGCAGCATGTACAAAAATTAAAGCTTCCGATGCCTACTTATACTTTCGTGAAAATTACAGATGATTATTCTCCAAGATTTATCTCTACAGTGTAAGTGGTAGGAATTTCGTGCAAAGGTGGTATTGCAACAAATAAAAAGGTCGCAAAAATGAGCATTGTAAAAAGAGCTTCTTCTTTTTTTTGGTGGCCCTGAGCTCCTTCCTCCTCGAGCACTTCCCATTGTCCGCCTTAATTGTCATATATTGTTTTGGTCAGAGGGGGCCGTAGGTTTCTCAAGAGCGGTCCTATCAGCCTTTTGCGGTGGGCATGTCGACGCCTTCTCAAGATGTGCCCCAGCAGGCTGCCACTGCACCTCTACAGGTGGAAATTGTTGCATTCAACTCTCTTATTGCCTTTGGCCCAAAATTCTGCAAGCAAGGGGACTCTAAGTTTGTTAAGAAAGATGATGATATCCCCAAAATTGATATTTGTTCCCATCAAGCTCGTTCGAGAGCTCTCTAGCTGGCCGACAAAGGCCTTATTGGGAAATTCATGGGCCTTTTTCCTTCCCCTCATACTGTCAAGGCCTGCATTGAAAAGACCTAGAATCCTCTGATCAAGGGGGTCATGCTTTCCTCCTTCTATGGTAAAGGGTTCTACATTTTTTATTTTGAAAATGATCTAGATCGTGACCTTGTTTTTTGGAGTGGCCCATATTTTATGGGGGCCAAGGGCTCTACTTGGATTGGAGGAGTCCCAGTTTCAATCTCGACTGTGATGTTCCTTCCTCGGTTCTTGTTTGGGTGAAACTCCCTTACCTCCACCTACATTGTTGGAATGATGCGACATTATGGCTTATTGGGAGCTCCCTTGGAAAATACATTGACCGCTCTGAACCGAAGGATGGCCTGTTATCCTATGCTCGGATCTACGTGGAGGTAGACCTGGAAAAATGGCTTATGGTGGTAGTCAGTGTCTATATGGATAGTTGGTCGCATGTACAAGAGGTTGACTATGATCAATTGCCCTTCAAGTGAAAAATGTGCCATGAATATGGGCACTTTGCTAAAGGTTGCCCTAAAGGGGGCAACTCCATGGAAAAACCTTCTGGGGGATCAACAGAGAAATGGACGCAGGTCAAGCACCACAAATCCTTGAAGAATCGCCCCATGACAGCTCCCCTAGTTTGGGGATGGCCTCGGCCCCCCTGAGTTTCTCGTTGAGTGGGGATGGCTCGAGATTGGATACTACGAACCACTTTGAAGTTTTAGGCACGGAGGTTGGTATGGTTGGACTAGAACCCACCCTGCCTTCCCCTCCTGTTTATGGGGTCTCCACCCCTTGCTCTAAGCCCCAGGGCCTCCCCTCCAGCGGACACATGGAGTCCAGTTCAAGTCTAGAAACTGATAGCTCCTCAAAAGACGAGGAGGAATTAGAGGACCTCATGACCTCTTCTGAAGGAAAGGGACTAGCATGGTAGTTAAGCTTGGTTGAAGGTAGGTCAGGCGGGCCTAGAAAGAAACAACATGTCCGAAATGAGAAGAAGACAGGGCGAAAAACAAAGAATGAAGTCAGATGAGAAAAAAATGAGAAAGACAAATAATTGGGAGTACAACACACATTCCTGCGTCAGCTGAAAAATGCAAGAAACAAAGGGGGTGGAGGGAAGTAAGGGAACAACTTGGGCCCTAACAAGGGGGCGGGAAACCCAAAAAAGTGATTAATGAATATAATATCTAGGAACTGTAGAGGATTGGGTTTGGTAAAGAGAATCATGGAAGTAAAATCCCTCATCAATAAAGAAAGGCCTGAAGTTACCCTGCTACAGGAGAACAAGTTGGATGAGGAGTCCATCAACTCCATTAAACATAAATTTTGGAACACTAGCAAGATCAAAATAATCAGCTCAAGAGGGGTGTCCAGAGGCCTTTGCACTATTTGGAATCCAGCAAAGCTAAACCTGATAAGTACTCTAAAAACTACGCATTGGATAGCTACTATTTTTAATAAAATGGAGAAGCAACAACTCTTCGTTATGATAAATGTGTATGCCCACCCACTTCCGGGAAAAGCAAGAATGTTGGAATTCCCTTATGGACTTGAAAAATATTGAGTATGGGAATAACTGCATTATTGGGGGGGACTTCAATACTACTATGGGCTGCCACGAAAAACGGGGGGGCTCCATCATTAGGGATGCCCATTAGGAATACATGGAGGATCTCATCTTAGCCTTGAACTTATATGATTTCAAACCCTAAAAATTCCTTTACACTCGGTCTAAAAGAAGAGTGGGTCCTAATCATATTGTGGCCCGTTTAGACCATTTCTTTGTAGCCAACAATATCCTCACCTTGAACTACTACCTTAAGTCAACCATCCTTCCTTGGGCTGGATCGGACCACTGGCCGATCCACCTAGAAATCTCCATGCCCCTGGATCTAGGGCACATTCCCTTGCATTACTCTTCCCAATGGTTGGAGGTCCTTAATTCATTCGAAATGGTCTTCTCTTCCTGTGTGGGTTGGATTGATGGCAACTCAATTACTATCTGGGAGGCTAAGATACACAGATTGAAACAAGATGTGAAAACTTAGCTAAAGGAGAACAAATCAGAAAGGCAGTTCAATATAAAAAACATGGAAGAAAAATTGGATGCAATCCAAGGATAGATGGAAACCAGGCTGATCTAGGTTATGGATATCCACAAAGAAGTAGAAACCTTCAAGAATCTTCACATATCTTTGAGAGAGGAAGAGGAGTACTAGAGATTAAAATCAAGAAATAATTGGCTTAAGGCAGGTGATATAAATACTCAATTCTTTCACATCCAAGCCAAGTTTAGGGAATTGAAAAATAACATCACTCAGATTACCCATGGGGGAAATACCATCAATAAATTTGAAGGAATCAAAAGAGCAGCAATCGAGTACTATAAAAACTTGTATACCAAGGACCATACGTGGGATTTGGACAATGAATATTTCCTCCTAGAGGGCATTCCACCCCTTCTCTCTGCGGATTGGAATATATTTTTGACTGCTCCTCCAATGGAGGATTAAGTCTGTAAGGTTATCGTTTCCTCCCCCCCAGATAAAGCGCTGAGCCTGATGGCTTCTCGGTGAGCTTCTACCACTCCTTCTGGGATGTTATAAAGAAAGATCTGTGTAGGTTGGTGGGATACTCCCTCAAAAATGGTGCAATGGGGGGTCACATAAATTCTTCTTTCCTAACCTTAATCCCTAAAGAGTTGAACCCCTTCTCTTTCTCTAGATTCTTACCTATTTCCCTCAGCAATGTATCTTATAAGATATTTTTGAAGTTGTTGGTCTAGCATTTAAAGCCGCTTTTGCCCCTCCTAATCTCCGACAATCAAGAAGGCTTTGTCCCCGAAAGACAAATTTTTGACAACATTATCCTCATCCAAGAAGCCTTGGACTCTAGCTGAAGGTGGGGTGATCATGGCATAATAATTAAACTGCATATGGATAATGCCTTTGACCGGGTTAGACACAGTTTCCTACAGAAATTCCTATGTGTTAGAAAAATATATATTATAGAGCAATGGAAAACATAAAATATTGTAGAAATATAAACACAGAAAACACATAAAACAAGAGAGATATAGATGTACGTGGTTCACCCAATTTGGGCTACGTCCATGGAGAAACATCCAGTCCTTCCTTTTATATTATCCAACAAACTGAAGAGATACAACTTACAACAGATATTTTGTAATTCCCTCTTCGCTCTCACACAACATCCTCTGACTTTCTCGCTCAGAATACAGATCTAAATAGATGCAATACAATTCCCTCATATATAGCGAGGGGTTGCCTTCTAGGTAAAAAACCCTAAACTAAACATAACTTCTACTGTCAGATTTCCGCCTAATGAACAACCCAGATTGACTACGAAATTATAACATTTTACAAGGAAATTTTACATCTATTTTTAGCTTTGGGGGAGTTGTCCCCTGATCCCCCACTAGGGGGGGCTCCAAATAATTTTCGTCGCCCCCAGCCCCCCCTCCTTGGACCCCCCTGGTGGCGCACATAAATGGGCGGCGTTGCCAACACATTAGGAAATGGGGTCCAATGTGACGATACCTTTGAATAAAGAAGATAAGCAGGCTCCACACCCAACAATCTCCCACTTGGAGATTGATTATAGCAACTCCATCGCTGCTTCCTTTGCTAGACAACGACTCCACTTTGGACCTGGTTGTTTCTCATTTTCATCATCATACTTGAAGACCAATTGAAACCGATCAGAATCTCAGTTTCTCCCTGGTTACAACTTTTGTTAACATATCTGCAGGATTCTGGCTAGTGTGTATCTTTTTTAGCTTCAAATGTCCATCTTCCAACACTAACCGTATGAAATGTTACTTGAGCTATATGTTTAGCCTTGGAATGAAATGAAAAGTTCTTTGCAAGATGTATCACACTCTGGTTGTCATTGTATAACCTACCCAACTCCAACGTCTTACCCAATTCATCCAGAAACCTTTGTAACCAAATCATTTCCTTACTAGCCTCAGTAGTAGAAACACACTCTGCTTCCGTCGTTGATAGTGCAACAACACTTTGCAGTTTTGAACCCCAACTGACAGTTGTTCCACCTAGGGTAAACACATACCCTGTGGTGCTCCTCTTGTTATCTCTATCACCCACCATATCTGCATCAACATATCCTTGTAGAGGAATGTTTGAACCTCCAAAGCACAATTCTTGATTTGTGGTACCTCTAAAATACCTGAGAATCCACTTCATCGCCATCCAATGTTATTTTCTTGTATTTTTCATGTACCTGCTTACAACTCCCACTGCATGTGGAATATCAGGCCTTGTGCAGACCATTGCATACATTAAGCTTCCAACTTCTGATGCATATGGAACTTTAGACATATAATCCATTTCTTCCTGAGTCTTGGGACACACCTCCTTACTTAGTTTGAAATGGGTAGCCAAAGGTATACCAATTGGTTTTTCATTCTGCATATTACATATTTTCAACACCTTTTTTATGTACTCACTCTGAGACAATGTTAATTTTCGATTCTTCTTGTCTCTAGTTATTCTCATACCAAGGATTTGTTTTGCGGCACCCAAATCCTTCATTGCAAATTAGTTTGCCAATTTTCTTTTGAGCACATTTATTTCCTGCATGTTAGAACTTGCAACAAGCATGTCATCTACATACAATAACAATATAATATAGCTGCCATCATTTTCCCTTTTGAGATAAACATAATGATCAGAGTGACATCTAGTATAACCTTGTTCAGACATAAACCTGTCAAATTTTAGATACCACTGCCTTGGAGCCTGTTTTAAGCCATACAAGCTCTTCCTCAACCTGCACACTAGTTTCTCCTTCCCTTTGACCTCATATCCTTGTGGTTGTTGTATATATATTTCTTTCTCCAAATCCCCATGGAGAAATATTGTTTTTACATCTAACTGCTCAAGATGCAAATCTTCAGCTGCTACTAGACTTAAAATAGTTCTAATTGAAGTCATTTTAACAACAAGAGAAAATATATCATCAAAGTCTATACCCCTTTTCTGTGAAAACCCCTTCACCACAAGTCTATCTTTATACCTTTTTCTACCTCCATCTTCTTCCTTCAACCTGTAAACCCATTTATTCTGCAATGTTGTTTTACCTGTAGGCAACCTGACTAAGTCCCAAGTCTGGTTATGTGCTAAGGAGTCCATCTCTTCTTTCATGGCTTGCTCCCACTTTTTCCTGGTTTCTACTTGCACTACTTCTTCATAACATTCTAGTTCACCAAAATCAATCAACAATACATAATATAATGAAGGATAGTATCGTTCAGGGGGTCTACTTATCCTGGTAGATTTTCTAACACCACTTTCAAGTGTTTGAGGTGCTTGTTGCTGTTGTGGTTGTTTCGGTTGTTGAGCATTACGATTTTCAGGAACCTTCACTTTTTCTATGATCTCATCAAACACTGTGTATTGTTTTTTTTTTCTTTTTCATGTTTCTTTTCCTGTATCTGATCCTTATACAAAACCTTTTCATTGAATATGACATCTCTGCTCCTAATGATTTTGTGTTTTTCATAATCATAAAAGTGATAACCAAAATCATTAACACCATATCCAATAAAGGTACATTTCTTTGATTTTGCCTCAAACTTTTGTTCTATTTTCTTTATTAATCTGGACAAAGGCTTCACAACCAAAAGTCTTTAAAAATGAGTAGTTTACCTTTTTACCTATCCATGCCTCCTCTAGAATACCACCATCCAAGGAACTTGAAGGCCCTATGTTTATTAGATAAATAGTAGTATCTACAACATCTGCCCAAAATTGTAAAGGCAATCCTACATGCAATCCCATGCACCTTGCACGCTCCATGATTATCATGTTCATCCTTTTTGACACACCATTTTCTTGTGGTGTTCTTGGAACTATCTTCTCTCTGCGAATTCCATTCTTTGAACAGTACCTATCAAACTCATTGCTGAAATGTTCACCTCCCTTGTCTCATCTGAGACATTTCAACCTTTTTCTTGTCTCATTTTCAATCAAAGCTTTCCATTTCTTGAAAGTATCAAATACATTAGATTTATTTTGAATACAATAAATCCAGGTTTTTTTGGTTGCATCATCAATAAAAGTAACATAATAATGAGAGCCACCGAGAGATGATACCTGAGAAGGTCCCCATACATCTGTATGTACAAGATCTATTTTATCGCTCTTCTTTTCTTTCCCAACTCTGAGGAATTTGACTCTCTTCTGTTTTCCATAAACACAATTCTCATAGAATTCCAAATCAACATGCTTCAAACCTAACAACAAATTTTTTGAGTGAAGAATATGCATCCCCTTCTCACTCATGTGCCCGAACCTATGATGCCACAATGTTGTATCTGCTCGTGTAGAGGTTAAAGCATTAACATAATTAGAAATATCATTGCATAAATACAATGTACCAACATTTTCTTCTTTTTCTATTACCAGGGCTCCTTTAGTGACCTTCCAAGTTTTATCTGTAAAAGTAGTTACACAACCTTCACCTCCCAACTGCCCTATTGAAATCAGATTTTTCTTTAGATCTAGAACATGCCTTACCTCCTTCAACAACCATTGATTTCCATTCTGTTGTTTTATGAAAATTGTACCCATTCAAATGATTTTACAGGGTTTATCATCACCTAATCGAACTTGTCCAAAATCTCCTTGAACATAATCATGAAAATATTTCCTATCAGGTGTGGCATGGAATGAGGCCCCTGAATCTACCACCCAAGCATCAATAATATTTTCTAATGAAATAATCAAATCATCTTGAAACACATCACCTGTCACATTCGCTTCATGATTGTTTTCTTGTTGTGTGTCTCCTTCTTTTCTCTTCTGAGACTTGTAGTCTTTCTTCAAGTGTCCTTTTTTCCTGCATTTCCAGCACATTATCCCCAATCTAGACTTGGAGTTTCCTTTCCTCGACTTACTGCGATATCCTGGGTTTTTTCCTCTTTCCATTTTTCTTCCCCTAGTCTCTGTAGTCAAAGCATTACCTGATGTCTCACCTGAGCTTTTTTGTCGCATTTCCTCGCTAAGGATTGCACCAGCAACATCATCAAAATTTAAAGTACTAGATCCAGAGACAGAGTTACTAATGGCCATAACTAAACCATTCCAACTTTCTGGCAATGAGCATAGAAATAAAAGAGCCCTAACTTCATCATCAAAAGTTACCCCTACAGAACTTAACTGACTAGTAATTGTATTAAATTCATTTAAATGATCAACAACAGATCCAACTTCTGACATCTTCATATTAAATAAACGCTTCATAAGAAATACCTTATTTGAGGCCGATGGATTTTCATATAGTTTGGCAAATGCCGACATTAAACCCTCTGTTTTCATTTCCTTTGAAATATTGAAGGCTATCGACGCTGCTAAGCACAACCGTATTGTTCCAAGCGCCTTTCTGTTGAGAATATCCCATTTTGTGTCTATCATACTCGTTGGCTTGTTTGTCTTTCTGCTCAATGGTAGGTACAGATATTTTTGGTACAAATAATCTTCCATCTGCATCTTCGACAGTTGGTAGTTTTGGTAGTTAAACTTTTTGACCCTAAACCTACCATCTTCTACCATTGCTCCCACTCAAACCAGGAACCCTTCCCTCCTGCGATTTTATCATCCAAATAGACCTTCGACTATGATATCAGTTGTTAGAAATTATATATTACATAGCAATGGAAAACATAAAATACTGCAGAAATATAAACACATAAAACAAGAGAGACACAGATAAATGTCGTTCACCTAATTTGGGCTACGTCCATGGAGAAACATCTAGTCCTTCCTTTTATATTATATAAAAAACTGAAGAGATACAACTTATAGAAGATGTGTTGTAATTCCCTCTTTGCTCTCACACAATCTCCTCTAACTTTCTTCCTCATAATACAAATCTACATAGATGCAATACAATTCCCTCATATATAGCGAGGGGTTTCCTTCTAGGGAAAAAAGCACTAAACTAAACATAACTTCTACCGTCAGATTTTTGCCTAATGAACATACCAAATTGATTACGAAATTATAACATTTTACAAGGAAATTTTACATCTATTTTTAGCTTCGGGGGCGTTGTCCCCTGATCCTTTGCCAGGGGGTTGCCCTATCCCCCTCCCCCTGGACCCCCCCTGGCAACATTGCCGCCACATTACGAAATGGGGTTCAAAGCGACGATACCTCTGAATAAAGAAGATAATCACGCTCCACACCCAACACTCTGTAAACTTAGTATGGATGATACCTTCGTAAGATGGATAAATATTTGTATAGCCTCCCCCTGGATTGCTCCGTTTGTGAATGGTCGGGCTGTGGGGTTCTTCAAAGCTTCAAGAGGTCTCTGTCAAGGATTTCCCCTCTCACCCTTTCTTTATATAATTATGGTTGATGCCCTGAGTAGATCTTTGGAATCTGAGTGGGCCTCCCTCAACCTCTCGGGCATTCATTTCCAAGAGGGAATCAAAAGAATAAACCATGGACAGTTTGCGGATGACACTATATTAATGGGAGGTGCTTCTACCACTATTTCTATGAGGTTTAAAAATATTATGGCTAAATTTCTCAGTGCATTGGGGGGTGCTACAAGTGATAGTAAGTGCCACATATACAACTAGAATATTACAAGGCAAAAAGAAAAAAAAATTGAGGAAATTCTAGGATTTAAAGCTATCAGGGACTGGCGAGAGTTCAACTACTTAGGTATCCCAATATTTTCAAGACGAGCCACATCAAATGCCTGGCAAAAGGTGCAAGAGAAACTGAAATCTAAAATTGTAAACTTGGGTAGAATTTGGCTCAATAATGTAAGCAGAGAAATTTTGGTGAGGTTAGTCCCTTCGACTATCCCCCTGTATTAGTTCACAACTCTACAAGATCCCAAAAGTGTGCTCTACCAAATGGGCATGTTCATCAGGAAATTCTTTGGGAAGGGGCCAAAACGGAAACTAAGAAATATCGCTTAGTAAATTGGAAAATTGTCAGAGCTCCAAAGCAGCATGGTGGACTAGGGATTAGGGACCCATGAATAGAAAATATTGCTATAGGAGAAAAACTTTACTGGAGCTCTATCACAAACCCGAGCCGATGGTGTTCACAATTTATCAGGTCTAAGTATCTATCTCTATTAAATGACCGGGTTGGACAATTGGCCTCTAGATGGGGCTCCCCCATTTGGTGATTGATCAATTCCTCCAACATCACAAAATATTTAAGAAAGATCCCTAGAAATGGGGCCACTATCAATATATTTACTAATTCAATTCTCGGCCTCCAATCCCTAGATTCTAATCAATCTTTAGAGGACCTTTGTCTATTCTTGGAAAGTAGAGGGGTGGTTTCGCTAGATCAAATTATGGAGTGGAACCAGCAAGGTGGTTGGAAATGATGGATGATGGATAACATCTCAGAGGCTCTTTTCCCTCAAGAAGAAAGGCTCCTATGGTTGTTAAGTGTTCATGCCCCCATTGCACAAAATGTGGATGAAAATTGGGATTGGAAGAACATCAGCTACTCAGTGCAAAATGGTTATTTGCACATGTTCTCTGATACCCATTTACCTCCTAAAAATTTGGTTTAGGGGAAAACCTAGAAAACAAATTCCATTCCAAAAACTAATTTCTTCTCCTGCCTGCTCACCTATAAGAATTGTTACTGTTAAAAATCTTAGAAATCGGGGGTCGATTGGCCCCTCAAGATGTCCTCTTTGTGAAACATAGGAAGAGTCAATCGCTCATCTCTTCTTGCAGTGTCATGTGACGAAGGAAGTTTGGGTTGTGGCCCTTGGTCCCCTATATTGTAGAACTATCTGGCCTGCGTACATTCATTCCTTCTTCAACTCTTGGCCCAATTCGTATGTGGGCTCCCTTCAAGCCAAAAATTTTTTTAAGGAGGTTTGGTCTGCTCTCCCGAAGTATATTAATTGGAAAATATGGATATTTAGAATAAGGTGATTTTCATAATGTCCCGGATCCCTACAAGAAATATAGCCATGACAACCCTCTCAGCCTGTATGGAACTGCATAAACTGGTCAATGGCCCTTCTTTAGATTGGTTGGAATCTGCTTGGATGGCCTCGTGGGAGGTCCCACTGACCCCCCCGAGATTTGGAGTGAACTCCCTATGTGCGAGCCAGTTGGATTTTGAGGCTATCCCTGAAGGACCAGGTGGAATGGCTAAAAACCACAAATAAGTGGACCCTTCAATTCGATGGTGTGTCAAAAGGTAATCCTAGGGTGGCATAAGGGGGAGGGATTCTCATTAATCCCGAAGGAATCATTGAATTTAGTTATGCTTTGGGGCTAGGTCAGAAGACCAATAGCCAAGATGAAGCTTATGGAATGCTCCTGGGACTAATCCCAGCACAAAGAAATGGGATAAAAAAGATTAAGGTGTTAGGAGAATCCATGATCGTTATAAGGCATATGACTAACACTTCAAAGGTTAAGATCTCTAACCTGAATCAAATCATTATGAGAACCCAGCACTTGCTCCTTGCTTTCGACTCGGTGTTCTACTATCATGTCTTAAGGGGAAATAACCATGATGTTGATAGACAGGCTAATAAGGCATGCCATCAAGAGGGGGGAAAATGTGTTATAAACGATGTCATGAGCATGACAAAAATTCCTTAAGAAAATGAAGAGATATATATGTAGGCGAGAAATAAATTCTCAAAGGATAACTAAGAAAGTGGAAAAGGTACATCTAGCATACCATAAAGATATGAAGGCCCCCCTCCTCCCCTAGCTCTATCCTGACATCTTCCTACCCCCCTCCTCCCCTTCCTATCCCTCCCCCCATCCCTCCTGCCTCCGTTCCCCTTTCTCCCATTTCCCCCTCCCCTTCCTCCTTACTCTCCCCTACCCCCTTCCTTGTGGCCCCTCCCCTTTCTCCTTTGTCCCTCTACGTTATAAACACCACCCTAGGTTCCTCCTCCCCCTGTCGCATCACCCTCTGCAAGATCTTGCCAACCATGAGGACTCGTGGCAAGCTGGTCATCCAAGCTCGCTTGAAACGTGGAGTCAATGGAAATTTTGTACCATACTTGTTTCAAGATTAAGTCACAGCATGCGGCCTCACCGTTTTTGCCCTGGTTCTTGGAGAATTGGTTGGCGCAACATCTCAGGCATCTGCAGGGATTTGAGATTTACGAAGCAGAATTTAATTCAGGACCTTAGTGAAGTCGAGCTCGCTCGTGGGAGAATTATGGGGATGATTGATAGAGACCAAGAGCTTGGTGGGAAATTAATGGAGGATGGTAGAATTATGGAGTACTCATGAGATCTCGATTACAACAATCTCCTCGCTCATCTCTACATCATCTCTTGGTCAGGTAGCAGTTCTAAAGTGCAAACCAGTATGTGGATTTTGTATGTCTTAAGGTTTGAGAGTGGGAAGGTGGATTTTCGAAAGTCTGGTGGCTAGAGTCGAGGTTTTTGTGTATCAGTTTCAATGTCATGGAGGCCAGGAATTATGCTATGAAAAGTCGAAATGAGGGTAGAAAGGTCTATCCTTCTGAGGTTCTAAAGGAGAATAAAAAAATTCTTAGTATAATTGGAAGGTTGTAGTTGTTGGATGGTCTGGGCTTGGGTTGTTCTGAGTGTTTGCAGTCTGACTGGATTTGGGAGACCGGGTGGGTTCATAATTCTCTCCAGAAGAGGGAGGAGAATTGGAGTCGGCAAGAGGTTGGGATGTGCATACTTGCCTAGGATCAGGGCAGTCTTTGGAGGGCGAGAGAGGGTGCCTGGATGTGGGAGATCGTGGAAAATAGAGACAATTTTTGGAGCCTGATAAAAGTGAGGTTTTGGACACTATCATGCAAGGTACAAAATCCAGTTCTTGGTCAGGCATATGGGGAAGCCATAGGCCGTGATCTGGTGGGCTAAGGGATGGTTCCTTGGGGCAACGAGGTAGATACAGACCCTCCTGTCTCACTTGTGTTCAAGACCATCGGGACCTGAGGGAAGCACTATCAGAACTCCAACATAGCATGCACCAGCAAATGCATGAGAACATGACCATGCAGGAATGAGAGATTGAGAAACGAAAACACATTAGGCAATTGGAGGATGAAGAGGATGCTCTGTGCCATCAGTTAGAAAATTTGTAGATCAAGGTGGAAGCCATGGAGGATGGAATGGAGGCAAACATGGAAGGCATCACAGACCAGAAGAATTCCAAAGACTCAGAAGATGCCTCCCCTGGCCTGGATTTGAACTACCCATCTCCTTTGGATATCTCACCACGTCTGTATTGGTTTTGTTTTATCAAAATAATGAATTGTAAATGTATATACCTCTTATTTCAATTATGTCAAAGTTATAATTGTAGATATCCCAAAATGGGAAATTTTTGTAAGCAGGATAGCCATATCTACTGCAATAGTCTAGATGGGCCAAAAAATTGTATTAGCTTGTTGAAGCATGGATAAAGTAATGTAAAGACCCGATTTTGTTGTGAACGAGTGCGACTTTTTTAATATAGTATATACTCATTCTGGTTTAAATATATATATATATTGGTAATTCAAGGCCAAGCATGTGATTATGATTTGCAAGGTATAAGTTGTCAAAGGAAGAGGGAGAATGAACTCAAATAACCCTCTAAGGAGATACAGGATTCCAAGCCTAAGATTAACAAGACATTTACAAAATCAGTGAGCTAAGGAAATTCTAATTTGAAGGATGGAAACTTACGATGATTGAATAATTTTCCCTAAAATGTGGTGATGAAAGGTGATAGCTTATCCCATGAAGTCTAAATGATAAAACAATCTTCAAGTGAAAAGTTTATTCTACATAAAACTTAAGTCGACCTCCTTATACTTATGTCAGCCTCTTCAAAAGACATGATTGTTCTGATAGACTCGAATAAGTATAAATAAAAATCGTGCTTCATCATTTTAGATCATCCTCTTAGTCATGAAAAAAAGAAGAGTTTGGATCTGAGGCAAGTAAGTAGAACAAACTTGGCTGAGATATTTAGAGAAGAAAGTATAAAACAATGTGATGATCTGAGGAAAGTATATATATATATATATATATTTTAATTTATTATTATTATTATTATTAATTTTTTTTTTAGGTACTTGATAACACTTTTTTGTGGTTTGCTTGGATATGTTTGGGAGCAGAATTCGTTGAATTGGACCTAGTCTTAACCTTCCACTTGAAGCAGCTTTCGTTGGTTGTTCTGAAGTAGAATGTACATACCTTGTAACTGAAATTTTGAACCTGTGAAAATGTCTTAGATTATAGATATCTAATTTCGGCCTTTCTTTGTGGTGAACTTCGACCCTTTTTTAGTGTGACTGAACCTTGGAACTTCAGCCTTGATTTACAAGCTTATTCATGGCATACTATGGCATTCGGTTAAGAAAAAGTACAATTTCAAACCTATGGAGAAATCAAATATCTAAGGCAGTGAAATCATAGGGTTTGAGGAAACTAAATTGCCGGGTCAAATATAGGATCTGAGGTGGAAAAATTACAAGGTTTGAAGCAGTGGTTTTCTCAGATTTTGTAGCATATTTAATTCCAGATCTTGGATCCTCTATAGAATTTCAATGTATTTTAAGGAGAAAACCAAGGCCACTATAGGAGCTAACCTCATAGAGAAATCTTTGACTTTCATGGATTATATCTTGTCCTATTGAACAGACCTTGGACTGTAGAGAAACAAACTTTGACATATTACAAACCTTGTAGAATCTTCATTTAATTCCATCATTGGAATTGTTATTGAAGAGTTGATTATATTTAGAAAAGGTCTAAAAACTTGTATCCTATTAAATTTGGCAGCCAAGGATAAATTCCCTAATGAAGAAATATTAATTAAACACAAAAGGAATGTTTAGTCTTGTCGGATTCAATTTACTAGAGGAAAAAATTGAAAATTTGAAAGTAGTTGAAATCGGATTCAAAGGTTCTATGTCGGCTCCTCACAAGTGGCACAAGAAACATCTACATATATATCCTATGTTATTGATCTTCATTAGTCAATTTAGTTGGCATATTTGGGTTCTGATATTTTCATATAGTATTTGCTCAGAGGTTATCAGATAAGGCTTCTCTCTATTGTAGTTGGTTAGATTCGTTTTCCCCATATGACTCTGCTCTTGGCATACAACACTCACATCTCCTTATGGCACAAGCCTCACAAGTCCGTCACATATGATTTCAAGTCTCTCGGACTCTCACTTCAGGATCTCTCTCGCATATCTATGGATTCAGGTCTCTCATGTTCAGGACTACTCACCATAATGCTAATATCTTTTCACTCTCAAATAGAATATTTGCAGCAACAATGTCATCATACTTCTAGTAATGGCCATAGCACATCTCTGTAACATCATATGTTCTCGCTCCATGATCTCACTCTACCTTGGTCTTGTTGTAATGTCCAATGGTCTCTTTCTTAAATCGCATATGGTTTCACTCTTGATCGCATCTCTATGTAATGGAACAATATATGTATGGTCTCACTATATGATCTTGGTTTGTATGGGCATCAATCTACTACGGGTATGGTATCATTTCCTCTGCATCATAGTATCATCATTTCCTCTCTGATGGTGTATAGATGTAATGATGATAGATCTAGTTTGGACCTTTCTCACACATTATGGGTAGGCACTTGCACTATGACTTTGGCCTCACAATATGGTTGTATCATTATTCTGCTACATGATCGCATTATTTATGGTGGCATATGGTCATTCTACTACAAGACTGAATCCATGTCTTGCATTCTGCTATGGACTGCATCTCATATACATGTGTGTTTCACATCTAATGGTAGACCACACATATAACCTATAGTCAATATGGCTCGGCACTCACATCTCGGTCCTGACTTAGGTATTGTGACTTACAATGATTATATATAAATGTATATCCTCCCTTATGTGTTAGAGACATTTGACTATGATTAGCAATAACTTCAAATTTCGGATGATGGTCTATTTATATGGCGGTTTCTTTGTTGTATGGAAAAATCAAAACTATGATCTTATGGAAATATGATAGAATGAACTATGCATAATTGACATGATAGAATTGGCTGTGGTGAAATATCAATAGTGATAGTATTGGGTTGACAACATAACAAAGATGAGTTGATATGGCAATGGTAACAGTGTCTCTAACTGCTCTCTTATATTTGTTTAACTCAAGGATGCATTGATCTGTATATGATGTCTCATGATGATGTACTTTGTATCTTAGCTAAACTATTGATGAAATCTAATATAAGAAGAAGAATTGAATTATGGGTTTTCCCCTTGTGGTGTTTTTCGCTAGTCTCTGACCAATATAGGTGTCTTTGTGTGTGAATGTTTTTCTTATAATGTTCCTTTTATTTCTGCTACATTGTCCAGGATGTTGTTCTTTCTACATAATTGCATATGATATGATGTTGTTATGAGGTCAACGAATGTGTAAATAATATATATATATATATATGTGAATGCAATTATCAAAGCAAATAACAATGAATCCCTCTAAGATATGAACATGGTATAAGAGTTGGGTTGAAGGAAAAGTCATTGAGATCACCCCTATGAAGACACTAATGACGGATACAAGTAAAGATGGCAGAGACCTAAAATAATACTAGAGTTTGAAGGAAACCCTAGGAAACCTAGTTCCAATAAGGGGAGCTAGATTTTTGGAAAATAACATAAGGTTAGGGGCATAGATATGATCATCAAGTGTCTTCCTCACTCTTCTCTACATTATCTAGCACAAGTCTGAAGTTGGTTCCCAAATTGATTCAGAGAAGTCCAAATTTATCACACATACAAAGAAAGCTATTCTTGTTTTTGGTTGCACAGTTGGAATGCGGAAATCTCACCCACAACCGCACGCATGGTCACTAGCTCCATGGGGTTGTGATCTAGGGTTTTGTTGACAATTGACCACTGACTTTGACCATTGATTGCAGGATTAAAAACTTTGTTTTGGATCAGATCTCTTCATTCATATCGCTTGGTTGATTCTACTAGATAATCTCTTTAAGATTCTATGTAACCCTAGGTGGGTTAGTCTAAGTTAGGCCAGGATGCTAATGAAGATGATTGAAGATATTGAAGGAAATATTGGCATATGGATTTTTGAAGGATGGTTCAAGAGGGATTTGATCACCTCTCGTTAATGATAAGTACCTTATATACTTATGCTACCTCTTTATGTCATTGCTCCTATTTTATCATTTAAATTATGGCTTATACATTGTGCATGAATATTTGAGTATTTGAATGATTCTATCTTCTTGCTGAAGATATGACAAACAAGTCCTTTGTGAGGGTCATCTAGATGTTATATGGTTAATACAAGAAAATAAAAGTTAGTGCGAGAAGAGGTAGCTAAAACAATATGCAATCATACTACGGTCAATGACAAAGCCTATATGTTGTCTGAATGCTACAAATTGCAAAAGGTATATGAACATTAGAAGGTATGAATAGTACATTATTATAGTGTTTCAATGGCAAGTGAAAACAAGCCCTAAGGTATGTCAAATTTTGGTGCACTTTATAAATTTCCTTGATATTTGGCCTTGAATTTGATATATGGTTGTCGGATGATGTTGTCATTGATGTCAACCCATGGAGTTGACCAGGTTTGACTTTGACTAAAAACACCAATCATTGGTGTAAAATGGTTAATGAAAACTTCTTAGTAATTTTGGATTACATCAAGTTGGCAGCTACATTGTTGGATGGTTGAAAACCCAAGTCCTAAGGTTTGGGTTCCTTGGACTAAGGATGTACCTCGACTTTGTTGAGGATTTTTGAAGGTTCAAAGCATTGAATTTTGCTTGGAGATCCACGCCATTGGATTCCCCTCGTCTAGATCTTTCCAATGGTATGTGGTTTGCCACATGGTTCCTCCTGGTTTGAGAGATAATTGAGTTTGAAGGTAAAACCCCTTATTTCTAGGCTAAAACTCGAAGGGGTGGTGACTTGTCATATTTTATTGGTTATGGGAATAAAAACCAAGTCTAAGGGTTCTACATCATCTCTCATGGAGAAACCATTTTAAGGATGGATATCAAACCATTATGTGCCCACAAGAAGGGTCCTTCATTGATTAATAACCCTTATCTCTCCTCCATAAAGCTAACGACCTCCTTACTTTAGACATAAGCTAATTAATAAATGATGAATATTTGATACTAAACTCTCAAATTAAACTTCGATTATCATCCAACATTCACTTAGAAATCCCTTCTCTAATTTATAAAAGTGTTCCTATACTAATCTACCTAAGCCTAAGCCTAAGCTTAAGTCTATAGTTTTGGTCCTACTAACATAGTTTACAAAGATATACTTGAATATTTTAATTCACTATGGCCTAAATTTCATGAATCTCCTCCAACGCCTAACACTTAGAAGCCCTCTCTAAGCCTAGAAAAACACTATAAAAAGGGACCTAGTCTAATAACCAAACATAACATTCTCAATACACAAACATATCATCTGAAAATTTCGGTCAGTTTGATCTTAACTCTAAAGTGTGCGGACCATCTAAGGGAATATTTGCATTCTTGAGGCAAGGGAGCGCAAATCTAGGGCTAGTTTTTTCTGTGATTTCTGGAAGTTCATTAGCACTATACTCATTGCAAAGGAATCAAATTTCTTCATATAAGCTTTAGTCTTCTTAAGTTTTGTGATAGTGTTGTGGAACGAACTTCCTAGCGGCTCATCTTTTGGGAAAGCGAGGCGAGTTAGGTTTGTTTTCTAGAGAAAAATTCCTGGTCTTTATACTAGGTTTGGTTAGGGAAAAATATTAGGTCTATTGTAGGGTTTGTTAAGTCTTCTCTTGGTGATTTTTTTGGAAAATTTTTAACTTGAAGGGAAATAAAAGGAAGATCACCTACTGTTGTCAATATATGACAACAATTCTCACTATAATCTCATTGTGTATCATTAAGCTTCAAAGATCAAATTCACTAACCCAATTATTTACTTCCCTACAAAATAAATAAGTTTGACAACATTAAATAATATAACAGTGATAGTACTTAGTAACACATAGATTTGAAAGTTAGAATTTATTGTGACTTAACATAGCTTGATGTGATATTCTCCTTAAGATAGATTTGGTAGTGTATGACAACTTGACTTAACTTAAATTGGCTATCCAAGGCAGTTGAACATGACATAGAATTCAAAAACATAAGATGATTGTGATAGGCTTGAAAGACTTGAGTTCCTTGTGACTATCCTAGTTTAAAAGTAAGACCATATCTATTTGAGTTTTTGATCCTTGATTAGACTAGCAACATGAGACTTGATATATAAACAAATTTTGAATAAGATTGAACAATGACCTTGACATATTTGACAATAAATTGACCTTGGATTGTAAGATAGATATGCCACTTGGTAGGTGTCTATGTGACACATCCTTGTGACTATCTTACAACAATCTTTTTGTAGTGAAACAAATGACAATATTGTGATGAATGGTGTTGCAACAAATACATTGAATAGTGACTTGGATGCAACAACTAGGTATACGATGAACTTTACTAATAATGTGACTTGACTATTAACTTGACACTCAGATATGACACTTTACTTAACACTTAGACAATAGACCTGATTTGATTTGACTTGACTATAGTCCTTGATGTAACTGAATCTATTGACTGAAGCAACTGTAACCTTGACTTATAGTACCTAAGCATTTGATGGATGATTTGATTTGGTAAAAGACTTGACATTTTGACATAAAAGTTAGAAGTGACTTTCACATATTAACATTGTGTACCTAGTAACCTTAGTAAATGTGAAAGGGATTCATTAGAAATAAATTGAATTGAAATGATTAAATATTATGACACCCTTACTTGACACCTAGATATGACATTAGCAGTGAGTTGACACTTTGTATTTAACCTAATATGACTTAGTAAGTGAAACTTAACATAGACTGTGATAACCTTGGAATTTGTATTAGGTGTCTTATAGTGACATAACCATGACTTTACAAGGTAGCAAGTTGTTGATGGTGCTGGACCCACCAACATGTCAGGGGATCTCCCCATTAAGAAGTCACAATTAGACCTCAAACTATTTTATGTAGGATTCCCAGCAGTGGGTCATACGATAATGCCTTGACCGCGATTTCACACAGAGGAAGGTAAGATAACTTTGTTGGTAGCAAGGGTGTGACATATAAAGCGAGCCAAGGAAGGTGCATGAGATGTTCTAACATACGGGGGTTGAGATGAGTGCGCCCCTTGGAAACTTGTGATAGCACAAAGTTAAGAAGGGAACACATGAGCAAGGATGCATCACAACATGGAAGGAAAGTTAGCTAGAAATCCAAAGTGATGGTTAAACCAATAGCACATTTCAGAAAGATTCATACGTGCATACACAGAAATAGCTATACATGCATGCGTAAGCAAACAAATACATATATCATTTAGAGTAAACAGATAGCTGAAATACAATACAACATATACATGAAACGTGTTGGCTCTTGTTATATTAATAAGTGTAAGTTCCAATCATACAATACATCCATGTCCAACCACTAGTTTCGATAGCGGAATGTTATAGCCACAACCGCCTACTCCTCCAAAGAGATGTACTAGCTCTACACATTGGAGAAGCCAAGGCTCGTTACAATATTGTCCAACCTCTCTCTAAGATAGTCCTATCGGAAGCTTGGCTGACCAAAAGAATTTACAATGAGTTATGAGGGACTATTTATAGTAAAGGGTGGGGTGACCCTTGACATTCCCCGT
Organism: Pinus taeda; assembly: GCA_000404065.3. NCBI lineage: Eukaryota > Viridiplantae > Streptophyta > Pinopsida > Pinales > Pinaceae > Pinus > Pinus taeda. Next base: position 182,335 of record APFE030011075.1, read on the forward strand.
TGTGACATTTCATCTACCCTCATGATTCTTCATCTACTCTATGACTGTTACATCCAACTATCGAAACTTGAACTTACACTTGACAAGATGTTACATTACAATTCACATGTACCCATGTGAGACAAAATGACTTGAGCAATGCATGCAAGACATCACTATGACTCGAACAACTATGGGAATTCCAACTCTTCAACATCCTCACGATGATCAACAGTGGCGTACTGATGCCAAGATCGGTAGTCCGCGATGGTGTCTGCGTAATCCAAGGTGACATCTTTCTGGAGCTTGACTCTTGCCTCCATAGAATCTGGGTACATTGCTTGGGATCCTCTATCCAACTTGTCTGAAAGCATGTGCATCATTGTCTTCAATGCGGTCGTACAAGCAACATACTTATGCATGGTGTTTGCACTGATCGGCAAGTCTAGGCTAGTGGCTATGCACATCAACTCGTCAAAGTACGAGTCAAGCTCTAGTTGGACCTGTGCCTTTGTCTTCACCTCGGTGAGAGTCCCAATAGATGGGATCCCATGTGCATGCACCACAACATCCATACTCTTGAATACACATGCATGAGACCAGCCTGCATACTAGTGATGAGCTACAGGAGCTCTTCATAGTTTCGGATCTAACTTCGGGTGCGTGCCTTCAGCTCGACCGATCTAGGCTTCATCATCTTAGGTAGGTGAAGTGGGTCTCCCTTGTATCTCATCGTCCACGTTTGCATGTAATCAACAATAGCATGCACATTTGACAAGATACGTGCTCTTCTAGCACATCGTTGCTGCCATCTGTTGAGATGGATGACTACCTTATGCACGGTACCAAACTTCGAATATAGCGCCCACATCATTGTGTCGAGGGACAATACTTCATCTAGTATTTCCTTCTTCAGTTCTGCTTGGAAGGATGCTGTCACAAACTCTCCTCCTTACTTAGTCATTTGTAGCTCCTTGCCATTCTCTCATTCTCAGTTATCAGAAAGCGAACAATTGAGCTAGTGGCTTAGGCATATGCTCTAGTGGCATCGGCCAAGGCCGTTGGATGTTTGTGCACGTCTGACATGATCACTCATTGCTCATACTGCATAGGATATGTATGATCTTCTGGAGTTGACACTCTGTGAGATTGCACAACTCTATGTTGCGACTCGTCGAATGAGATGTTGTGCATCTCTCCTTCCAGCTAATCTCCAAGGATCTCAGTGTCTCCTTGGTCACTTGGGACTTGCTCATCTTCTAGATGTGGTGAAGCTGGTGGGTCAACCTCTTGGTGATGAGGCATGAGGTCGATGTCCTACTCTAACTCCTACTGCTCCATGTCTGTATACATTTGTTCAAGCGCTCACTCTATCTCCTGAGAAAAGTCCTTCTCTTGTGATGGTTCACCCTGTTTTCCTGATGTCAGCTGTTCTGATGAGTCCACTATTTGTACGGGTGTTGTTTCATCCGTCTACACATGTTGTGCCCCCTGTTGTACCTATTGCTACTGCACTTTCCTCTCATGTTTGTGCAGCTCCTGTTTCTTTAGGAGTTTCTCCTTCAACTCATGCAACTCCTTCTTTGTTTCCTCCATTCTCTGTTTCTCTCTCTGCCTTCGCGCATTTCACTTGTCGCATTGTTGCCTCTTTGCCTATATGGCCATAGCTGCTTTCTCCATAAGTGGATATGCTCGAAACTTGCAACTTTTCTCTTCCTCCATACAATCGATAATCTTCCTCTTTCCCTTGTCGTGCACTAGTATGTTCACCTCTACTATTGTTGTTGCTTTTGGTGCTCTCCGGGATGTTGATTTACGTTGCTTCGCTAACCATTCCATAGTGAACCTGACCGGTTCAATGAGTCTAGAGGAGTTCAAACAATATCTCCATGGGTCCTCCTCTGCCTAATGACATGCCCCGTGGATCCAGTTGAATTGTACTCTTGTGCAGTGATCTTTCACAAGACAATGCAGGTCATATGGATTGTAACTTTGGAGGTAGAATGGATAGTTTTCATCTGCTCTACTTCGACATCTGCATGCTTGAAACTCTGGATCTCATATAACCCAATGCGCAATGGAAGAGCAGGCCAAGGTGCCTTATTCTTCCGATGTAGCCTAGTTGTCAATCCTGTTGAGATGTGATATGCTACCTCCTGCATGACGAGTATGTCCAAGGCAAACTTCGGTAGCACATGCAAAGGCTTCTCCGCGTTGTACATCCGTATGAAGGTGTTGGACAGTGAGGCATACCAATCAACTATGTATATCAGTGCCTCCATTGCTGCCATCGACATGCAGGGTGGATCCTGTTCGAATATCATCTTGTAAACCGCGGTGACAAAATGATCAGACAATCGTGTAATAACTCCTTTGAAGCCGCATTCAAAAAACATCTTACAATAAGTGTTCACAGCAGTCTCCGCCGGTGACCATGCCCACTTCAAGCCCGGAAACTCCTTTCAGGCACACACTGCATCCAAGATGTAGGCAGACATGTAGATTTCTGCTTGCATACCTTTGGGTAGTTGTCGAGCCCTAGTTACCTGTTCCTTCAACTAATGAGCCAATATGCCGGACCAGTTGCATGGTTTGCCCTCTCTGGCCAATTGGTCCAGTGCGATCACCCAACTCTATGGGCAGGTTTTCGTGCTTTCTTGGCCATACAATCGACATGCAAAAATGACCAAGTATTGATACACCTTCCGTAGTATCTTCATCTTGTAGATTTGGTTGGGTGTCATCCTGAATCTAGTCGACTCCATTGCCCATTTCTTCATAATGTCTCTAGAGTTGGCATTGTTGTTGGGTAAGCTGAAGGGAGTCTCCATGATAGTCATGAGCTTCGAAATCTGATACATATCATCATAATCCTATTCCCTAAAGGTTGCAATCTTTGTCCCGCTAACACTACTCAAGGCCATTGTCTCGAGATCAGTGTGCGAGACAATCTAGTATATCATGTCTGTGCATGGGAGCACAGGGTATTTGCATGCAATCCGGTACAAGCCGGACTTGTGAATGTTCACGTATACCTGGCGGTCTTCAAGGTATTCCCCAAATGTGCCTTCAAATGCATCATTGACCTCTTGTCATTTCATTTTGATGTCCTTATCTAGAATCAGCTTGGTATCTTCATAGATCGGTAAACTTGCGGACACTAACTCAACTGCTGCTGCAGTTGCACTTCCATCAGTGTCCTTTGATCTTGCTCTCTTAGAGGCCATTGATCCTGAACTTTTAAGAGGCAGATAAACACCTTCTAGATCTAGAGACAAAGTGACATGCATGGCAAGAAATCTATCAATGAAAACCCAAAGCAAATTGGAGGAAAGACATAACACATACCTGGTGAAAGACTGGCAAGGATTGCGCAATTTCTTTAGGGAGGCTAGAAGACTAGCTGCCAGACTTGCGCAAAAGCAGTTTGGGTTGTCTAGTAGGCATGATTGGCTGTTGGAATTGTGCAATGCGCAATCCATGACGACTGCTGACTGCTAGAATTGCACAATTTCAGTTGGAAGTGGTTGCAAGCTCAGTGACTGCATTGCACAATTTTATGGGCCAACAGTCACTGTCCCTCAGAATTGCGTAAAGAATTCCTGGGGGACAGTTACTGGGCAGAAATGTGCATTTCCTAAGGGGAAGACAGAGCCTTCCCTCTCAAGATTGTGCAATGTTGTCTTGGTAAGGCAAAGTCTGAGCCAAGGTTTCCCAGACCCGCCGATGGGCAACTAAAAGCAAATGTGAAAGTGAATGCATGATGATACTAATTGTAAATAGAAGCAAATGGTCATGCATGCAAACAGTGAATGAAAGATTCAGAAAACGGAGCAACATACATGTGGGTGAAGTGAGTCGCCAAATCGGCAACCATTCGTACAAAACAGTTTCATGCATGCAACAACAGTGAGATAGCAACGAAAACTAAAACGGTGCTAGTACAAGCTATTATGCATGTAAATGACAACAAGCATTCAAAGAAATCAAGCAAACAACACTCACACAAATGACAACACAAAAAGTGACACAAATGTTGCAAAGGACAAGTTGAGACCACTTACCCATGAATAGTTGAGCTAGATGTGTCAAAGAGACTTGGATGCCTTGTGGGATGTCAGAGCTCCAAGATTGATGTGAATAAATGAGCTTTGAAGCATAGAATGAATAATTTTGAAGTTCATGACACGTATGCCACAAATCTAGGAAAAAAACGACACTTAGAGGAAAGATTCTAAAACGATCTTTGTATGTAACCTCCAGCTGCTAAAACTAGATCCTTAAAACCTAGGGATTCTTTCTACATGTTTCTTTTTCTATTCCAGGAAAAAACAGTGCATGCATGCAAGTTAAGTTTCCTTGGTCCCGGGTGGAACTGGTCAAACCAAGTGCACATGCAAGAGCCTGCTCAACTGCTGGGAGAAAATGCGCATTTCCGGAAGTGAGGTGGGCTAGCTGCCCAAGAGATTTGCACAATTTCTGGGTAGAGTAGCTGCTTGCTGCCCAAGATTGCGCAATTCCTGGGCTGAGAAGCCCTGCTGGGAGGAATTGCACAATTTTCTAGATGAATCTTGACTGACAAAATTGCACAATTCTAGATCCCAGCACGCTGCCAGACTGAATTGCGCAATTTCTGGAGGGAAGGTTGGTTTCCCTCCATAATGGTGCAATTTGTTGAGGGATTTGCTCAACCTATAGCTTGACCAAGTCTAGGGAAACATCCGGTGAGGGAAATGCATCAAGATCTGATAGACAGGTTGTCTTTCTGCAAGAAAATCACTAAATCTTGTGTACTTGACGAAGCAAGACACGCTGCTGTGAAAGGTTGGTAGGGAGGAAACACACTGGTAGAACTCCATCTCTCTGAATGTACGTTGTTCATGAAAAACAAATCTAACACCTCCGGAAGTATTTTTTAGTTCTTAGTTCATCCTGGTTTCGCACTAGTCTAATTGTAAGATGTAGCATCTACCATGCTCTTGGTCGATTGACACACATTCCAAGCCAAGGAAACACAGTTGTTTCGATTTGGGTTGAGGGGTATATTGGTGCACAAGCAGTATAGTCGTTAGAGTCTTAGTTTCATCTCTGGTGTTGCTTAGCTGCCAGCAGGCCTGGACAGTACCCCGGTGGAGTCACGCAGGAACACAAACATCGCTCTGTTGCCAGCGAGTCTGGTCAGTACCCCAGCAGAGTTACTTGCATCACCTCTCTGTGCAGGAAGCCTTTCTCTTCTTTTGCCTTATTCGTTTTTCATTTTTGAAATTTTTCACTTTTTATTTTTTCTTCTTATTTTCTCATAACTATGCATAGCACTAATTCATTTTAGAGGCAAAAGAGGGATCTTGACTTATTGAGAGCAGAAGAGGTTGTTCCTTCATAGAAGTAGTTTATTATATACCTCTGATGTGCTTGTTAAGGTTTTCCCCCTCACCTTACTCTACTTGACTGAGCTAACAAGGGTTAACCCAAAAACAACCGAATAGAGTAGGTGACACTAGTTAGCGCACAAGCGTTGTGTTTTCATCAAGGTTCACTTCAAACAGTACACATTTTCCTTCGACATATCATGGACTAAACATAACAAGTTCTTCATACAGAGGCAGGATGACAGATAACCAAGTAGTGATAGTAGTGGAAGACCTCTTGTACTTTACCTAGCTTGTCTCAAGGGTCATACATGGTTTCATGTGAAACTAACCTACGAACAAAACAAGAAAACAAACAACAAAGAAAAGTAGAAGCATAAGTAAATTCAAAAGCAAATTAAGCAAACAAGCAAACAAACAAACAAGCAAGGTAGGTAAGAAAACAAGCATGCAAGAAAACAACTGAAAGCAAAAACTACTCCTACTCCTAAGATAATGGTGCATGGGCCTGATCACGTGAAGTGATATTTCCAATGCAACCACCGGTACATTGGTTGACCCATGTTGGTGAAGACTTGGTTCACGAGCAACCCGGTTGTGTGAACTAGCAAACAAGAAAGATATAACAATGAAGACAAACACACTTCATGTCTCAAAGTGCCCACAAGGCATAAGTGATTGCAAGTGCATGACATGTGATCCGTGGAATTGTCACGGTGTTGTGTGACATTGTATACAGCTTTGAAGCATACACATACTCACATGCAATCAAACGAAAGAAATAAAGACAGCTTGTGTCATGCACATGTGCTTGCAATGTAAGATTCCTCCAATGCATGAGCGATGGGATCGTGAAGTTCGAGTGGAGGAAGCATGATTTGTGTGTGAGATTGATATTCAATGCATACAGATGAGTGATGAGGAGCCTCAGGTGATTGAACAATTTCCTAATCGGAAGAGAAACTAACGTCAAGACAACGAGGGCCTGACATAACCATCAGCTTGGGCTAAAGTGCCTCGACAGTCTCGAGGGTTTCGACTTCATCGTCAGATAGATCGTCATAAACTGGTGGCTTCGAAAAATCAATTGTGATAGAATCATGATCGTGATCAAATATGGGAGTAAATGGATCACGACAACCATGATCAGAAAAATCAATGATTTCATCGAGATCCTCATGATCTAATGGATCAAACAGAGGGGTATATGAGAAGCGACCTAATTCATCCTCTCCGTTGTCGAATGATGGACCAATATTCGATGTGTCATCTGAGTGATCAACAATGGGTGCATTCATAGATGAAGACACACATGCGAAATCATGGATGGCAGGTTCACCAAAGATGTCAGGAAAGAACGGAGGGGGCTCAGACGGAAGGGAGTCATCCTTCACCGAGTGTTGATGCTCTAGCTCCCAGTCATACTCTTCATGAATGATAGCACATGTTGGTTGTGCAACACCAACTCCGTCGATGGCTTGATCCTTGTTCACAACAAGTGTAGAGTCTGGAATGGAAGAACACAAGATAGTATCATTCGAAGGATTAGCCGAGTACGAAGACGGAGGTTGTGGAACAAAATGCATATGAAAACTCGATGGAATCACAATCAAATCTGCGCGAAAATTAAGCGAAGTGATTTTGGGAGGATGTGACAACTGAATAGATGTGCGAGCATGATCTCCCACATCACTCTGCAGTGGTGGAGTTGTTTGATGAGGGGACGACGGATAGTCACTTGTGACAATGACCGTATTCATTTGTGATTGTGTAGCTCCATCACTAAAGAATACTGAGTGAGGTTTGATTTCAAAATTCTTCTTGGGACGAGCATATTTCTTAATGCAGTACTCGAATAGGTCCCAAAGATAGAAGATTTTCATCTGGCTCTTCGGAGCTTAAAACTGCAAATCACGGAAGTGCTATAAAAAATCCATAGGCGATTCATGCGGAACCTTCCATTGTTGTAACAGTTTTTGGTCAAGATGTTCAGGATCAAAATGATAGAAAGTGTCTTCAATGAGATCACATAAGTGCTCAAGTGAGTGCACGTTGTCATCCGGCAGGCTGCACAACCATCGATGTGGAGATTCACGAAGTGTGTATGCAAGTAGCAAACTGGTATGTTTGTCAAAACAACAATCTTCCTCATGAAGCATGGAAAGAAAGTCATGTAAGAACTCAGGCCAGGCCACTTCGCCTTCACCATCATACGTGTATGTGGACAAGAGATTGAAAAACTCCCTTGCGATGGTAATAGATTCGGAATGTGAAAAACATCGCGGAGGGAGAAGAGTGAAAGACTCCATGATAGATATGCAAAGGTTCAAAATAGGATGAGATGACACAGCTTGTCACGTGTCCCTCCTTCTAGCGCTAGAAATGTTGACAGTGTTGGACCCGCCAACATGTTAAGGGATCTCCCTGGTAAGAAGTCCCAATTATACCTCAAACCGTTTGGTGTAGGAGTCCCAGTAGTGGTTTGTACGGTAATGCCTTGACCGCGATTTTGCACAAAGGCAAGTAAGATAACTCTGTTGGTATCAAGGGTGTGACATATGCAGTGAGCCAAGGAAGGTGCATGAGAGGTTCTAACACACGAGGGTTGAGATGAGTGTGTCCCTTGGAAACCTATGATAGCATGGAGTTAAGAAGGGAACACACGAGAAAGGATGCATCACAACATGGAAGGAAAGTTAGCTAGCAATCCAAAGTGATAGTTAAACCAACAACACATTTCAGATGAGTCATACATACATACACAAAAATAGCTATACATGCATGTGTAAGCAAACAAATACATATATCATTTAGAGTAAATAGATAGCTGAAATACAATACAACATATTCATGAAACGTGTTGGCTCTTGTTATATTAATAAGTGTAAGTTCTAGTCATACAATAGATCCATGTCCAACCACTAGTTTTGACAACGAAACATTACAGCCACAACTACCTGCTCCTCCAAAGAGATGTACTAGCTCTTCATAGTGGAGAAGCCAAGGCTCATTACAATACTATCCAATCTCTCTCTAAGATAGTTCTATAAGAAGCTTGGCTGACCAAAAGCCTCTACAATGAGTTATGAGGGACTATTTATAGCAAAGGGTGGGGTGACATTCCCCTTTGTGACAGTTCATCTACCCTCATGACTCTTCATCTACTCTATGATTGTTACATCCAACTATTGACACTTGAACTTACACTTGACAAGATGTTACATTACAATACACATGTACCCATGTGAGACAAAATGTCTTGAGCAAGCCATGCAAGACATCACTATCACTTGGACAACTGTGGGAAGTCCAACTCTTCAACATCCTCGCGATGATCAACAGTAGCGTACTAATGCCAAGATCGGTAGTACGCAATGGTGTCCATGTACTCCAAGGTGACCTCTTTCTGGAATCTGACTCTTACCTCCATAGCATCCGGGTACACTACTCGGGCTTCTATGTCCAACTCGTCTAAAAGCATGCACATCATTGTATTCAACGTAGTCGGACCAGTAACATACTTGTGCATGGTGTCTGCACTGATTGGTAAGTCTGGGCTGGTGGCTATGCACATCAACTCGTCAAAGTATGAGTCAAGCTTTAGTCGAACATGTTCCTTTGTCTTCACCTGGGTCAGAGTCCAAATAGATGGGATCACATGTGCGCGCACCACAACATCCATACTCTTGAATACATGTGCATGGGAAGCTTTCAGACTAGTGATGAGCTGCGGGAGCTCTTCATAGTTCTGGATCTGACTCCGAATGCGTGCCTTCAACTCGATCGCTTTGGCTTCATCATCTTAGGCAAGTGAAGTGGGGCTCCCTTGTATCTCATCGTCCACGTTTGCATGTGATCAACAGCAGCATGCATGTTCGACAAGATACATTCTCTTCTAGCACATCGTTGTTGCCATCCATTGAGATGGATGATTGCCTTATGCACAGTATCAAACTTCGAATACAATGCTCACATCACTATATCGGGGGACAATACTTCATCTAGTATTGCCTTCTTTTGTTCTGCTCAGGTGGACGTTGTCACCAACTCTCCTCCTTGCTTGTTCGTCTGTAGCTCCTTAGCCATTCGCTCATTCTCAACTATCAGAAAGTGAACACTTGAGCTAGTGGCTTCAGCATATGCTCTAGTGGCATCGGCCAAGGCTGTTGGATGTTTGTGCACATTTGACATGATCACTCATTCCTCATACTGCACAGGGGATGTATGATCTTTCAGAGTTGAAACTATGTGATATTGCACAACTCTATGTTGAGACTCGTTGAATGAGATGTTGTGCATCTCTCCTTCCAGTTGATCTCCAATGATCTCATTATCTCCTTGGTCACTTGGGGCTTGCTCATCTTCTGGATGCGGTGAAGCTCGTGGGTCGACCTCTTGGTGGTGAGGCATGAGGTCAATGTCCTACTTTAGCTCCTGTTGCTCCATGTCCATATCCATTTGTTCAAGCGCTCACTCTATCTCCTGAGCAAAGTCATGCTCCTGCAATGGTTCACCTTGTTTGCCTAATGCCAGCTATTTTGATGAGTCCACTACCTGTACAGGCATTGTTTCATCTGTATGCACATGATGCACCCCGTGTTGTACCTGTTTCTGCTACACTTCCCTCTCCTGTTTGCATATCTTCTCTTCCTTTCGGAGTTTCTCCTTCAACTCATGCAACTCCTTCTCTGTTTCCTCCATTCTCTATTTCTCTCTTTGCCTTTGCGTGTTTGACTTGTGTGTTGTTGCATCTTTTCCTCTATGGCCATAGCTGCTTTCTCCACAAGTGGATATACTCAGAACTTGCAGCTTTTCTCTTCCTCCATGTGATCGACAATCTTCCTCTTGCCCTTGTCGTGCACTGGTATGTTCACCTCTATTGCTGATGCTACTTTTGGTGTTCTATGGGATGTTGCTTCACGTTGTTTTGTTAACCATTCCATAATGAAGCTGACTGGTTCATTGAGTTTGGAGGAGTTGAAAAAATATCTCCACGGGTCCTCCTCCGCCCAATGACATGCCCTGTGGATCCAGTTGAATTGTACTCTCATGCAGTGTGTTAGTTCCAGTCTTCGCAACCTGTCACCATGGATCAACATGAGCTCTTACTATGTCTGGTTTTGTTAGATGTTTTGCACATGATGTTCAGCACAAAACATGTCACAAGTGTGTCCATCAAAAGAATCTTGGAAAAATATTTCCAACGGTATATCACACTCCCGTAACCGGTTCCTAGATTAGAAGAAATGAATGAATGATTCTTGGTTATGCATGTTTTGAGGTCAGTTGCTGCACACAATGACAAGTTTAGTAAAAAATCAGTTTCTGAAAGAATGGTAAGGAATTTTTCAAAATTGAAAGAGGTTTTTGTTCATAACATACTAAATAACAAAAACCTCCTTCTGTTTATGCACAGGTGCTACTATGTTGGAGATATACAGTGATATTTGGAGCCTACATTAAAACAAAGCAAAATTTGCATATTTTTTACTGTTTTAGTCATTTTAGTGCGGGGCCATTTCACAACAGATGGAAAGTAATTTTGCCAAACCCAAGGAGGTGTTTTTTAAGCACGAGCCATATAACAAAGACCTCTTTCATTTTATTCACAGGTGTCATGGATTGGGATATGTGACTAGATCTTTACAACTCATTTTCACAAATTTAAATTTAAATTTAATGATTTTCTGTTTTAGAGATGATTTTGTGGAACAGTTTTCGAGCTATTGGAAACGAATTTCCCAAATTTGAGAGAGGTTTTTCTCCAACATGACCTTATCTACAAAAACCTTTTTCATTTTTGTAACAGGTGCTATGGTTTAGGAGATACGAGCTCATCTTCAACACCTATTTTCAGAAATTCGGCCCAAGTTTAATGTAACTAATTCTATTTTGAAGAAAATGGTTGAGCTCAATCCCTTAGTACAAGCATGAGAAAATGTATATATTTTTATGAATTCCATAGTGTAGGGGTTGGATTTTGGCAGCAAAGAAGCATTTGGACTATGTAAAGTTTTATTGAATATCATAATAAAGCAGTTTTTGCCCTTTGGATCTGGGATTCATAACGGTGTTGATGTTTAGTATGTTTTTCCTGTAATTCATTTACACATTATGTTTTTTCTGCCTTGTTACAGCATTATCTAAGTGATATGTTAGGAATTCATCCATAATGATGCTCCTTTCATGATGATTTTGTTGTTAGTTGTAATGGTTGTCTTAGCAGAATTCATCCTTGTCTAGATGCTCTGTTGAGCAACCTTGTGATTCTCTTTCATCTAAAGTTGTTGTTGCAGATTCATCCTTTATTTGATGCCTACAGGCAGCGGGCGTTCTCTCCTATACTTCTCACATTTACAATCTTCACTTGGCTGAACATGGCACTTAATTTGCCCTAGGTTTGCCGGTAGAAATTGGCATTCCTTTCTCTTGTTGTTTTGACCTAAAACAAATCCAATCAAACTCCTTTACATCTATACCTAGCCTAAGATCAGTAATCAAATCAGTCATCTCAAGCCTTTAGTGATCATAATTAGCTGAGATTGACCCGGAGAGAGCCCTCTCCTGACCTGGTAGGGCTAGCTACCAGGCTGAGTGTGGTTTGATGTGGACCTAGAATCTTACCTTTTCAGCCGGAGGTAAATCTAGGCTCTAACACAGTGATCTTTCAAAAGACAGTGCAGGTCATACAGATTGTAACTTCGGAGGTCGAATGGGTACTTCTTCATCTACTCTGCTTCAACATCTGCATGCTTGAAACTTTGGATCTCATTTAGCCCAATGCGCAGTGGAAGAGCGGGCCAAGGTGCCTTCTTCTTCCGGTGCAGCCTAGCTGTCAATCCTACTGAGATGTGATATGATACCTCCTGCATGACGATCATGTCCAAGGAAAACTTCGGTAGCACATGCCGAGGATTCTTCGCGTTGTACATCTGTATGAAGGTGTCAGACGGTGAGGCATACCAATCAGATACGTCTATCAGTGCCTCCATTGCTGCCATTGACATGCAAGGTGGATCCTGTTTGAATATCATCTTGTAAACCAGGGTGAAAAAATGATCATACAACCATGTGATAACTCCTCTGAAGCTGCATTCGAACAACATCTTACAATAAGTGTTCACAGCTGTCTTTGTCAATGATCATGCCCACTTCAAGCTCGGAAACCCTTTTCGGGCACTGACTGTATCCAAGATGTAGGCGGACATGTAGATTTTTTCTTGCATGCCTTTGGGCGGTTGTCGAGCCCTCGTTACCTGTTCCTTCAGCTGATGAGCCAACATGCCGGACCAGTTGCATGGTTTGCCCTCTTTGTCCAGTTGGTCCAGCACGATCACCCAACTCTGTGGGAAGGTTTTCACGCTTTCTTGACCATACAATCGACATGAAAAAATGACCAAGTATTGATACGCCTTCTACAATTTCTTCGTCTTGTAGATTTGGTTGGGTGTCATCCTGAATCTAGATGGCTCCTTTACCCAGTTATTCAGAATGTCTCTGGAGTTGGCATTGCTGCTGGGTAAGATGAAGGGAGCTCCATGATAGTCACAGGCTCTGACATCTTATACATCTCATCATAATCTTGTGCCATGAAGGTTGTAATCTTCGTTCCGCTGACACTACTCAAGGTCATCGTCTCAGGATCAGTGTGCGAGATGATCCAATGTATCATGTCCGCGCATGGGAACACAGGGTATCTGCATGCAATCCGGTACAAGTCAGACTTGTGAATGTTCATGTATACCTGGCGGTCTTTGAGGTCTTCCCCAAATGTGCTTGCAAATGCATCATTGACCTCTTGCCATTTCAGTTTGATGTCCTTGTCTAGAATCAACTTGGTATCTTCATAGATCAGTAGACATGCAAACACTCGCTCAACTACTGCTCCAGTTGCACTTTTGTCAGTGTCCTTTGATCCTACTCTCCTAGAGGCCATTGATCCTGAACTGTTAAGAGGCGGACAAATAGCTGCTAGATCTGGAGACAAAGTGACATGCATGGCAAGAAAACTATCAATGAAAAACCAAAGCAAATTGGAGGAACGACATAACACATACCTGGGGAAAGGCTAGCAAGGATTGTGCAATTTCTTCTGGGAGGCTAGGAGACTAGTTGCTATACTTGCACAAAAGAAGTCTGGGTTGTCTAGGAGGCATGAATGGCTGCTGGAATTGTGCAATGTGTAATCAAGGCTAATTGTTGACTATTGGAATTGCGCAATGCGCAATTTCAGCTCGCAATGGTTGTAGGCTCAGTCACTGCGTTGTGCAATTTTCTGGGCCAGCAGTCACTGTCCCTCATAATTGCGTAAAGCGGGCCTAGGGGATAGTTACTGGGAAAAAATGTGCATTTCCTGAGGGGAACACAGAGCCTTCCCTCTCATGATTACACAATGTTGTCTTGGTGAGGCATAGTCCAGGCCAAGGCTGCCCAAACCCGCCGATGGGCAAATGAAAGCAAATGTGAAATTGAATGCATGGTGATACTTAATGTAAGCAGAAACAAATGGTCATGCATGCAAATATTGGATGAAAGATTCATAAAATGAAGCAGCATGCATGTGGGTGAAGCAAGTCGCCGAATCGACGACTGTTCGTGCAAAATAGTTTCATGCCTGTAACAGTAGTGAGATAGTAATAAAAACTGAAATGGTGCTAGGACAATCTAGTATGAATGTAAATGATAGCAAGCATTCAAATAAATCAAGAAAACAACACTCACACAAGCAAAAACACAAAAAGAGACAGAAATGTTGCAAAGGCCAAGTTGAGACCACTTACCCATGAATAACAGAGCTGGATGTGTCGAAAAGTCCTGGGTGCGGTGTAGGATGTTAGATCTCCAAGATTGATGTGAATAAATGAGCTTTGAAGTGTCGAATAAATAAGTTTGAAGCTTGTGACGCGCATGCCACAAATCTAGGAAAAAGCAACACTTAGAGGAAAGATTCTAAAACGATCTTTCTATGTAACCTCCAACTGCTAAAAATATATCCCTAAAATTTAGCGATTCTTTTTGCATGTTCCTTTTTCTATTCCGGGAAAAAGAAACCCATGCATTCAAGTCGAGTTTCCTTGGTCCCAGGTGGAACTGGTCAAACCAATTGCACATGCAAGAGCCTCCTCAACTGCTAGGAGAAAATGCACATTTCTAGAAGGGAGTTGGGCTAGCTACCTAGGAGATTTGTGCAATTTCTAGGCAGAGCAACTGGTTTCTTTCCAGGATTGTGAAATACATGGGCTAAGCAGCCCTACTCAGAGGAATTACGTAATTTTTTGGATGAAGCTTGGTTGGCAGAATTGCGCATTTTCTTAAGGGAACTGCTCAGCCTGTAGTTGGACCAAGTCTGGGGAAACATCCAGTGAGGGGAATGCATTAAGATTTGATAGATAGGTTGTCTTTCTGCAGGAAAATAACTGAAGCTTGTGTACTTGGCGAAGCAAGACATGCTGTTGTGAAAGGTTGGTAGGGAGGCTCCAAAATGAAGCTAAGGGAAAATTTTGGAGGGTGGTTGTAGCCGCAACAACACAGATCTTTGAGGGAAATATTACCTTGATGTACATATTATTGATGTGAAAGATGGATGACAGTATATGACTAGTGATCAGCAGTGAAAATACATATGTTGGTAGTTCTTCATGGGCAGTGTTTGAGAGCATTGGTAGCAGGTCATAGGGATGACCTGAGGCATCTTGGAGTATGCGATTATCAAACATTTAGTTGCACCATTTGCAGTAGTATAGGTAGTTTGGTGTAGTCATTGGTAGCCAACTTTGTGAGCCCATTTATGCTCATTTATTCATGTGTAGTTGAGAAGTGACATTGATGCGTAGTTGATTAGTAGTAGTGATTAGTGATAACACGTTGTATAATGGTCATCTTGTGTAGTGGTTAGTTGACTTGGCAATGTTAGCAATGAAGATTTGATGAGAAACTTCGTGCAACTATTATTTTGGACAATATTGTGGAATGTGGTCAATGGCTACCACGGTTTGACAAGTCATAGCAGTATCTTCTTTACAACATTCTTCTATTAATTCAGAGCACAAAGGGGTCTAGACTAAAAAATTTGAAACGTGGTTTGTCGGATCTTCAAGGTGGCAGGGTGGTGTAAGGCAAGTGATTGGAGTCACCTTCAGGTTGTGGCCTGAGAACACTTCAGGGTAGCAGGGTTGTGCTAGGGCAGATCATAGCCTACATAGGGCGTTGTAGTGTCCTTTCAGTTGGGACTGATAAATTACAAGGCGACAAAGTACTCTTCTGAAAATAGCTATTAAACTAAGTGTTGGGAACTCGTCAGGTTGTGGCCTGACTTATAGGGCATTGAGGTGTCCTTCTAGTTGCAGCAAGCTATTAGGGTGTAGTAGCATCCTACAATTTGTAGCCTATAAATTAGGGGCTTCTTGCCTCCTTTAGTTGTGGCTAAGAACTTGATGTAATTAATTTTTCTTTTAAAGAGAAGAAGAAGAAAATTGCTAAGAAGTGTTCGGTGGTTTTGGACTCGGAGGGGGTTTTCCACCTAAAAATCATGTGTCAACTATCTTATCCCTTTGCATTGTTGTATGGTGTTTTCTAGTGCATTTTATATCTGGTAAAGAATAATAATAATATTGTTGAAGATTAACTAATGCTCTGAAGAAGAAGAAAAATTAATGAAGTGTTAATTGCTAATAAATAATAATTCACCCCCCCACCCGCCCTTTCAGTATTTCCTGCTTAAGATATGACACGTAGGTCCTTTGTGAGGATCATATGGATGTTATATGGTTAGTACAGGAAAAGAAAAATTGTTGCAGGAAGAGGAAGCTAAAACAATATGCAATCTCTATTACTGCCAATGAAAAAGCCTATATGTTATCTAAATGCTACAAATTTCTAAACTGTATATGAATATTATAAGATATGTATAGTACATTATTACAGTGTTTCACTGGCAAGTAAAAATAAGCCCTGAGATATGTCAAATTTTGATGCACTTTATAAATTCCTTGATATTTAGCATTGACTTTGATATATGTTAACATAATACCGTTGATAGTACTTGTGATAAGCATGATAACCCTAATGACAATAGGTGGTTGTAGGAATTATACTCAAGATATTCTAGTTATCTTCTTAAATGAACTTGATAAGGTCTTGAGAAGTTGTAATTGCTATGATGACTTAACAATGTGACAATGTAACAAATGGATGCTCTCACTTGATGATGTTTATACTATTATGTGTAATGTAATAAAAGTATGAAGATACACTTGCCATCTAATTATATGTCATTAACCCTCGATGAATGAGTGAAGACATGTTCATATGTGACAGTGAAACAGTTGATGGTAACTTGTCATGACTATGATATATATATATAATATATATATATATATAATATATATATATATATATATATATATATATATATATATATATATATATTATATATATATATATATATATATATATATATATTTGGATTATGTGATTAGACAGTTTTGTTGATTCATGACAGTAATATGAGAGATAGGTTGATTTCGTGAGTAATGACAATTGAAGAGGCTTCCTATTTAGAGGGAGAGACCCTTGATGAGATCCCAACACCTTTAATGATTGGAAATTCCATGACTATAGAATGAAACAAAAAACATCTAATGTTATTTTTTATTATTGAGCTAAGAATTCTCTGCTGACAGGACGAGTTTACCCCATGCAGTATCAAGCACCACCTCTCATATAGAAGTGTTGTTATGACATGCAAGATTTCATTAATAATTTATTTTTGCTGATGAATCCTTGTATGCACTCCGACTTAGACCGAGTCTGGTCATAGTTGGGACAAAGACATATTGTGTTGTATAATACAAGCTTAGTCTTGTGATTGCTTCCTCCTTGCATGAAAGGGAGAAAAGAAGAATATGGTATTCCTTTATTTATGTTATATATTTGCTCTAACGTTTGATGTCCTATATGAATAGGAAAATAGAGAATTTTTTTATCTTGGTAATGTATGTAGTAGTGTGATTGAACTCTTCACTAAGTTATTTGAGCCAATGTTGGATGCGATCACTTTGATATGTTTTTTATCTTCAGAGAGAAGCATGGATTGATGGATGTGACCCTCCTGGGCAAGGGTCCAAGATGATCGAGGATACTGAGCTATGCTATTCCCCCCTAATTGAGCTCCTAGGGTGAGGAATTGAGTCAGAGAGATTATGTGGTTGAGGGAACTCTGGACAATTGGTTTGCATGATCCCTACTCTTGTAGTAGGTTGGGTGTCTCCCCTATTGCCACCCATAGGGTGTGCGCAATCCTTATCCGTTATGACAAGTCGAGTATCTCCCCCTATCTTGGTCCAGTAGAGTATACCCTAGTTGGCATCATACCCACAAGCTTGTCTTGTTGGGATTTTCCCTCCCAATCTGGCCAGTGGGTTGAGCAGGCTTGGGTCATGTGACCCTTACCTTTAGTAATTCGGGTATCTCACCCAAGCTCAGATTATAATGCAAGTTTTCTACCACATAAGTCTTGAAATTCATCTTTGGGAAGATCAATAGGTAATAGAATGGTTGTGATCCTGGCTTTGTAAGTGGTATCTTACCTATTTCTTAATATAGGGTGGTAGCCGGATGCTCCCTTATATGAGATGACTTGGGGTGAGAGGGTCCCATAGGACCTTCCCGATTGTCACAGACATAAGGTGAGAATGTCCAATAAGACCTTCCTCATTTTCATTGGATTCTGGGTGGTAGCATTCCCTTCCTGATGATGATGTTTTGAGTAGAGTTGAGCACCCCTATGATGCTAGATCATTCCTCTTCATATTTGAGATTTTTCAATAGTTGGAGATAAGAAGAGATGAATCAGGATGAGATGTGACTTGATGGCAATGATGATTCTACTTTAGGTCACCGTATTTATTATGATGTGATTTGAGATGGACTCCCCCTTGATTATTTTTCTTCTTATTATTATTTAGATCGAGATTGTACAGCTGATGATCAAAGGACGAAATGAGATGGATATTTTGTTGATATAGCTGATATGTAGGTCATGTGATTTGGCTTAAAGTCTAGTAGGGTTTGTATTCTGATCTCCCATATCATTGGTTATGGATTCCTCTTCTTTTATAAGACTATATGAGATAAGGCCTATGATGCAAATGGAAATTTTTCCCTAGCTCAGAGGGTGTGTTAAATTTGGCATCTAGGAAGATATTCCCTAATGAAGAAATAAAGGAAATGGTTAGTCTTGTCGGCCTCAATGTATTGGAGGGAAAAATTGAAAATTTGAAATTAATTGAGATCAACTTCAAAGGTTCTATGTTGACTCCTCACAAGTGGCACAATATATATTATATATATATATATATATATATATATCCTATCTTATTGATCTTCATTAGTCGATTCGGTTAGCATATTTCAGTTCTGATATTTTTGGATAGTATTGGCTGAGAGGTTATCAAATAAGGCTTCTCTTTGTCATAGTTGGTTAGATTTGTTTCCACATATTAATTCGCTCTTTGCATACAACACTCGTATCTCTCTTATGGTACAGGCCTCACGAGTCCCTCGCATATGGCTTCAAGTCTCTCAAAATATTGCTTTAGGATCTCTCTCATATATCTATGGATTCAAGTCTCTCATGTTTAGGACTACTCACCATATTGCAAAGGTATTGTCACTCTCAAATAGGATCTCTATAACAACAATGTCACCGCACCTCTCGTAATGGCCATAGCACATCTTTGTAATAGCATATGTTCTTTCTCCATGATCTCACTCTATCTCGGTCTCGATGTAATGTCCAATGGTCTCTTTCTTAAATCACATAAGGTTTCGCTCTTGATCCTATATCTCTATAATGGAATGATCTATGTATGGTCTCACAATATGATCACGGTCTGTATGGGCATCAATCTACTATGGGTATGGTATCAATTCCTCTGTGTCATAGTATATAAGGCATCTTTGTTGATACATTGTAATGTATGATTACTCTTGGCACAAGTGTGTAGTCTCACTTCGATGGTGTATAGATGTAATGATGATAGATCTAGTTTGTCTCTCGCTCACGCATTATGGGTTTGCACTTGCGCTATTACTGTGACCTCACAATATGGTCGTATCATTACTCTACTACAAGATCACATTATGTATGGTGGAACATGGTCATTGTGCTACAAGAGTGCATCTATGTCTTGCATTCTGCTACAAGATTGCATCTATGTCTTGCATTCTGCTACAAGATTGCATCCATGTCTTGCATTCATCTATGGACTGCATCTCATATACATAAGAGATTCACATCTAATGGAAGACCGCACGTATAACCAATAGTCGATATGGCTTGACACTCACATCTCGGTCCTGACTTAGCTATTGTGACTTACAATGATTATATATAAATATATTTGTGCCCTTATGCGTTAGAGACATTTGATTATGATTAACAGTAACTTCAAATTTCAGGCAGTGTTTTATTTATATGGCGACTTCTTTGTTGTATGGAAAAAACAGAATATATGACAGAATTAACTTGGCATAATTAACTGACATAATTGACTGTGGTGAAATAGCAGTAGTGACAGTATTGGGTTGACAACATAACAGAGATGATAGTGTTGATATGGCAATGGTAACAATGTCTCTAATTGCTCTCTTGTATTTGTTTAACTCAAGGATGCATTGATTTGTATATGATGTCTCATGATGATATACTTTGTATCTCAACTAAACTATTGATTACTTATAATAAAAGAAGAATAAGAATTACAAGTTTTCCCCCTTGTGGGGTTTTTCCCTGGTCTCCAACCAATCCAGCTGTCTTTGTGTGCAAATATTTTTCTTTTGATGTTCCTTTTATTTCCGTTGCATTGTCCATGATGTTATTCTTTCTACATAATTGCATATGATATGATGTTGTTATGAGGTGAAAAAATATGTAAATAATGAATATATATGTGAATGTAATTATCAAAGAAAAGAACAATGAATCCCTTTGAAAAATGAACATGGTATCAGAGTTGGGCTGGAGGAGAAGTCATTAAGATCACCCCTGTGAAGTCATTGATGATGGATACAAGTAAAGATGGTGGAGACCTAGAAGAAGACTAGTGTTTGAAGGAAACCATAGGGAACCTAGTTCCAATAATAGGAGCTAGGGTTTGGAAAATAACATAATATTAGGGGCATGGGTATGATCATCAAGAATCTTCCTCACTCTTTTATACATTATCTAGCACAGATTTGAATTTGGTTCCCAAATTGATTCATGGAAGTCTAAAATTATCACACATGCAAAGAAAGGATTTTTTGTCTATGGTCGCAAGGTTGGAATGCCAAAATATTAGCCACAGTCGCATGCATGAAGGGTTATACGTGCAACCATAGAGATACAACCGCATGCATAGTCATTAGCTCCATGCGTCTGTGACCTAGGGTTTTTTTTTACATTTGACCACTGACTTTGACCATTTATTGTAGGATTAGAAGCTTTGTTTTGGATAAGATATGTTCATTGGTATCGCTTGGTTGATTATGTTGGATAGTGTCTTAAAGATTCTATGTAACCCTAACTGGGTTACTCTCAGTTGGGCCTAGCTACTAATGAAGATGGTTCAAAACATTGAAGGCAACATTGACATATGGATTCTTGAAGGATAGTTCAAGAAGCAGTTAATCACTTCTTGTTAAAGATAAGTACCATCTAGACTTATGCTACTTCTTTACGTCATTTCTCTTTTTTTTATAATTTAAATTATGGCTTATCCTTTCTGCATGAATATTTTAGTATTTGAATGCTTCAATCTTCATGTTGAAGATATGACAAGCAAGTCCTTCGTGAGGGTCAGTTAGATGCTATATGGTTAGTGCAGGAAAAGAGAAGTTGTTGCGGGAAGAGGAAGCTAAAAAATTATGCAAGCTCTACTACAACCAATGACAAAGCATATATGTTGTCCAAATGCTACAAATTGCTAAAGGCATATAAACATTACAATGTATGTATAGTAAATTATTACAATGTTTCAATGGCAAGTTAAAATCAGCCCTGAGGTATGTCAAATTTCAGTGCACTTTATAAATTTCCTTGATATTTGGTCTTGAGTTTGATATATGGTAACATAATACTATTGATAGTGCTCGTGATATGCATTGTAATCCTAATGACGATAGGTGGTTGTAAGATTAATACTTGGGATCTTCTAGATATCTTCTTAAATAAACTTGATAAGTTGTAACTATTTGATGACTTAACAATGTGACAATGTTACAAATGGATACACTGACTTTATGATGTTTATACTCTTATGTGTAATGTAATATAAGAGTAATGATTAAAGTATGAAGAAACACTTGAAATCTAACTATATTTCATTAACCCTCAATGAATGAGTGAAGACATGTTCATATGTGACAATGAAGCAGTTGATTGTAACTTGTCATGAATATGATATACATATACATAAAGACATAATATAGTTGGACTCTATGATCAGACAATTTCGTTGATGCGTGATGATAATACGAGAGATAGGTTGATGTCGTGAGTAATGACAATTGAAGAGACTTCCTATTCAAAGGGAGATACCCTTGATGAGATCCCAACACCTTTGATGATAGGAAGTTCCATGATTGCAAAATGAAACAAAGAACATCTGATGTTATTTTTTATTATTGAGCTAACAATTATTTGTTGACAAGACCAGTTTACTCCATGCAGTATCATGTTCCACCTCTCATATATAAGTGTTGTTATGACATGCAGGGTTGCATTAATAATTTATTGTTACTGATGGATCCTTGTATGCACTTTGACTAGACAGAGTCAGGTCATAGCTGGGACAAAGACATAAGGTTGTTGTATGAGACAAGCTTAGGCTTTCGATTACTGCCTCCCTGCATGAAAGGGAGAAAAGAAGAATATGGTGTTCCTTTCTTTATGTTATTCATTTTCTCTAATGTTTAATGTCCTATATGAATATGAAAACAAAGAACTGTTACTCTTAGTAATGTATGAAGCAATGTGATCGAACTCTTTGGCAAGTTACTTGAGTTGATGCTAGATGTGAGCACTTTGATCAAGGACACTGAGTTGTGCTCTTCCCCCATATTTGAGCTCTTAGGGTGAGGAATTGAGTTGGAGAGCTCCTGGGGTTGAGGGAACTTTGGAAAATAGGTGTGCATGATCTATACTCTTGTAGTAGGTCGGGTATCTCCCTTATTGTCACCCATAGGGTGTGCATGATCCTTGTCCATTATGGCAAGTCAGGTATATCCCCTTGTCTTAGTCTAGCAAATTATACCCCAGTTGGCATCATACCCACAAGCTGAGCTTATTGGGATTGTCCCTCCCCATTTGGTCAACGTGTTGTGGAGGCTTAGGGCATGTGATCCTTACCTTTGGTAAGTCAGGTATGTCACCCAAATCGAGATTTTGATGTAGGTGTTCTACCACGTGATTCTTAAATGTCATTGTTGATAAGATCAATAGAAAATAGGATGGTTGTGATCCTTACCTTGTATAGCAAGTGGTATCTCACCCATTGATTTCACAATAGGATGGTTGTGATCCTTGCTTGGTTAGTGGTATCTCACCTATTGCTCGATATAGGGTGGTAGCCAGATGCTCCCCTAAATGAGATGACTTGGGGTGAGAGTGTCCCATGGGACCTTCCCCATTGTCACAGACATGAGGTGATAGTGTCTCATAGGACCTCCCTCATTTTCATTAGATTCTGGGTGGTAGAATTTTCTCCCGGATGACAATGTTTTGGGTTGAGTTAAGCTTCCCTATGATGTCAGATCAATCATCTTCACATTCGATATTGTTCAACAGTTGGAGATAAGAAGAGTTGAAACGGGATGAGATGTGACTTGATGGCAATGATGATTCTACTTCAAATGACCTTATTGATTATGATGTGGGTTGATATGGACTCCTCCTTGATGATTCTTCTTCTTCTTCCTTAGATTGAGATTATTCAACTCATGATCAAAGGATGAGATGAGATGGATATTTTGTTGATATAGCTAAGATGTGGGTCATGTGATTTGACTTGAAGTCTAGTAGGGTTTGAATTCTTATCTCCTCTACCATTGGTTATGGATTCCTCTTCTTTCATAAGACGACATGAGATAAGGCCTATGATGCAGATGAAAATTTCTCCCTAGCTGAGAGGGAGTGTTAAATTTCGCAGCCAGGGATAAATTACCTAAAGAAATATTAATTAACACAAAATGAAATGGTTAGTCTTGTTGGCCTCAATTGATTGGAGGGAAAAAATGAAAATTTGAAATTAGTTGAGATCAGCTTCAAAGGTTCTATGTCATCTCCTCATAAGTGGTGCAAGAAACACACACACACACACACATACACATATATATATATCATATGTTATTGATCTTCATTAGTCAATTCGATTGGCATATTTGGGTTCTGAGATTTTCGAAGAGTATTGCCTCAGAGTGTAGTGTCCCTTCTTGGTGAGATAGCTTTAATGACACTAGGTGTAGGAATTTACAAGGTAAGTTCCTCAGACAGAACACCAGAAGGACACCGCTCACAAACAGATCACAGATCAATACACCAGTATTTTGACGTGGTTAAAACCCTCAGAGAGGGAAACAGTC
>APFE030011094.1:0-41142 GCA_000404065.3 Pinus taeda
TTTAATGCCCAAGGGTCGTAAAAAGGAATGTCAAGCATGTATTAAAAGGTTCATGATGATAATGGGTTCCATGACCAGTGAAGGTATCATCCGAAGATCTTTCTGTCTTTTCCTTTCCGATCTTCAAATAGAGAGAAATCAAATTGCACTGTGGTGAAAATTAGCGTGTGCAAAAGTATTCTATTTTAGGTAAAAGATGTGTTGATCATCTGAATGGTCAGTTTTTGGTTTGGAATGAGGAAGTATAATCTGATGAGGGGCTTGTAAACATTTTAGACACTACAAGAATTTTTTAATGATATTTTGATTATATCAAAACTAGATTAACTGTTCACTTAACTGCTACAAAATTGTTATTATTTTGACGGAGTATCTGATTTGACAAATGGGAATCGTCAAGTGTTTTTAGACCTTTCAACTAAAAAACCAAATTCTTGGAGACCCTTGAATGAAAGGTATTTTTGGTTCTGTACCTTGGAGACCCTTGAACTAAGAGTAGGGTTTCATTATTGGTACATCTCTAGGTTTGGGGTTATTAACATGTTTCCTCATGTCATAGAAATACAAATTCTTAGATAAGATGAAGTAATTTTAGTTAATACTTTCAAGGTATTTTTGGTTCTAGACCTTGAAGACCCTTGAACTAAGATTAGGGTTTCATTATTGGTACATCTCTAGGTTTGGGGTTATTAACATGTTTCCTCATGTCCAAGAAATACAAATTCTTAGATAAGATAAAGTAATTTTAGTTAATACATTGGAACCAAGTAAAGTGGTAAATCTTTATTATTATTATTGTATTTTTAATTTATTTTTCTTATAAATTTATATTTTCAAGAGAAATTTTAAAATTTTGTTATATATGTAGTGCAATTAGTTAATATTTTGTTTTTAAAGTTTTATAGTTTTAATTTTTGTTTTATTTTAAATTTTCTCATCTCTTTTTTTTTAAACTCTTTAATTTCTATTTGATATGATAATGTGATTTAATGATGATATTTTAATGACTTTTTGCTGCTTCTTTCTTCTTTTTTCTTTTTACTTGCCCTTTATATTATTTCGAAGACATTATTTAAATATTTTATATGTGATTTAATGATGATATTTTAATGAATTTTTGCTTCCTCTTTTTTCTTTTTACTTGCCCTTTATATTATTTTGAAGACAATATTTAGATATTTACACCGTAAGGTGTTTCCCTCTGAAGTGAACTTCCCTAAAATCCACTTGTCATTCCTGTGTGTCGTTAGATTATGTGTTAGACGATTAGAAGATTGTTAATCGTTCGATCAAGGGAAGGTAGTTGAGTGGTTGCAACTGTTCACGATATTTGAAACAGTTGCAAACTCTCACCTGAATGCTTTTAGATCGGAACCTGCAAGATTTGTCTGGGGTACCATTTTCGTCTTCTCCGCTCTTGCTTCCCATGCTGCATGACAGACCTCTAAAACGGGCTCCATCGAATCTCTGGGGAAAATTTTATCCATGGCTTTCCTGAATGTAGAAATGAGATCTGGATCAAATAAGGTCAAATATGAATCGTTTGACGAAAACTACTGCGTCCAAATGGTTTTCGTGATTGAATCTGCCGTCCAAATGGTTTTCATGATTGAATCTGCAGAAGTCGAGGGCGAATCCGCCCCAGAGGAAGAAAAGTCATTGAGAAATCCATTGCCGTTGTCAAAAATTTTCTTCAGATTCGTGTTGGCTGTTGTTGAAGACGCCTGCAAATTTTCGTCTGCAATTTTTATGCCAGGGGTAACCTTGTGCCTTTGACTGGACCCATTCCACAATTTGGAGCTCTTTTGCATTAGAAAAATGATGCTTTTGCTGGTAATCCAGGTCTTTGTGGTCACCCATTGACAAATCTATGTTCAATTCCTTCAACACTCTCGGATCCTCCAAAAATCAGCTCACCTTCAGCAATTGCAGCCATGCCTGTTATCAACAAGGGAAAAGGTCTGAGTAAAGGCACCATAGCTGCCATTGTAGTTGGCGATTTTGCAGGGATAAGCCTCCTTTGCGCAGTATTTATGTACCATTACTGGGGAACAAGAAGAAAGAAGGAGTCAGAGGATGGGCCTAACACCAGGAATATTCAGTTGGACGACAATGGAGATTGTTCTTCGAGTTCGGGTAGAGTTGGATGGCTCTACCTTAAAAAAGTTGATGAGAGCTCAGATGGAAGCGTCTCGGACAATGGAGATCAACAACAAGGAACTTTTGTGACATTAAATGGAGATATTGACATGGAATTAGATAAGCTACTCAGAGCCTCTGCATATATATTGGGTGCCAGTGGTTATACTATATTGTATAAGGCAGTTCTAGAAGATGGGCTGACTTTTGCAGTAAGGTGACTTAGTGATGGTGGTTTGGAAAGGTACAAGGATTTTGAAGCAGAAGCTAAAGAAATCGGTAGGGTTAAACATCCCAACATTGTTCGCCTCTGAGCTTTCTATTGGAGTATAGAGGAAAAATTGCTGATTTATGACTACATTCCACATGGAAGCTTGGAAAATGCCTATTATGGTGGGTTCTCTTGTTCTCTTTTTTCCATTTCATGTATATCTGCAGGAAATCTCGTTCAATTCATTTCTACATGGTTGTTTTTTATTTATTTTTACAAATATAGCCCTTCAATCGCTTGCTTATTATGAGTTTCTTATGGATTCCACGATCTCCCCTTTTTAGCTACTATTGGTAATCACAAGCCTGCATATTATGAGTTCTTCTAACCAAGCTAATCCTTGGGGCTATCTCTGCTAGATTGTTATCAACTAGACTTGGTGGCATTTGATATTATAGTGAATTTTCATTTGCTATTATTCCAAATAGTCTGCAGGCTTATTCAGAAGTATCCCACTGGCTTGGTAATTGCACAAGTCCCTGAAATTGAAGCCATCACCAGTAAGGTTGATTTCTCCATGCCTTTTAGAATGACTATGTATGAAACTGTAGACCTTGAAAGTCTTTTATATATTTTCTGAAGGATTCAAACACCGGGAATAAGAAAATGAAGGAAAGTGAAAGTTGTAGGTTGTTTATTCCTTTAGGGTTATTTTTCTGGAGATTCTTACTAGGAAACCACCTTCAGATAAGGATTTTGCAGCATGGGGTCAAAACTTTGTCAATGACAAGCATCACCTTTTTCACATCATAGATCCTACTCTTCGACCAAAGGTTGAAGGAAGGGAAGAAATATCAATGTCTGTGGGGATTGCATTGAATTGTGCTTCTGCTTCCCCTCAAAAGAGACCATCAATGAAGGAGGTATTGCATTTTCTAGAAAAAATGCCATCATCCACAACCGATTAACCAATTCTTTCTTCCTATGTAGCACCCTTGCTTTGACATAAGTTGGACAGAGATGAGGACTTACACCCACATTCCATATTCAACAGCTCTACTTAGACATTGACATAACTCATATAGACACCTCTATGATTGGGACTCAACAACAGACAAACTCTGCTGTCAACTCAGCTGCTTATGAAATGACCAGAGTCTTCTTAAAAATTTCAATATTTCTACAGTTGAGGATTATAACAAAGCTCAGGGATCAAACTTAACTCCATGCTTATGAGGCATCCGCGTTCTCACAGTTTACTTGCAGCTCATTCTCAGTTGTAATGGGAAGGTGATATATGGTGTATTGTTGTTGCAGCGGCAGGGGATGGATTTTAATTGCTGGTTGGACCAAAAGAAATTGATGCAAATCAATATTGAAAATTAGATTTATTGGTTCTGCTATAGTTTTCATATACAAAGAAGAAACTGCTCTTTTTTCAAGTTAGAATATTTATATATACATTTTCATCTCAGCAATAAATGATAATTTATCAAAACCATGAGAATGCTACACAGCTTCCTTCATAAGCCTTCCTAGGAAGACCATGAAATAAGACAAGTGACCCTGTGCTTGTATTTGTATCTTATTCTACATAACATCTTCTTACTTAGTTGGAGAACAATTAGCTGCAGTATTTATATTAGTTTCTATGGAATGTTTCTGTTGTTATATATTGAACGGGTCCATTATACCATATTCCCGGTAAGCCATATTTTATTGATGATTGCATTAATTACTTCAGTTTGGAGACTCAACACATCATAATGACTCAATTAATTACATTACAGTATTGGGATATTGTGTTGCATCATAACAATATGGATTGAATTGATGGGAAAATTACATTGTATTGTTATTGTTTTGCATATTATGAGTTTCTTATGGATTCCACAATCTCCCCTGTTTAGCTATTGTTGGAAATCACAAGCCTGCATATTATGAGTTCCTTATGGATTCCACACTTTTCCCTTGTTTAGCTACTGTCGGTAACCACTAGATATTCAATGACATTTGATCCTGAGAATTCCTTGAGCATTTGCACTAAAGCATCTTCTAACCAAGCTAATCCTTGGGACTATCTCTGCTAGATTGTTATCAACTAACCTTGGTGGCATTTGATATTATAGTGAATTTTCATTTGCTATTATTCCAAATAGTTTGCAGGCTTATTCAGAAGTATCCCACTAGCTTGGTAATTGCTCAAGTCCCTGAAATTGAAGCCATCACCAGTGAGGCTTATTTCTCCATGCCTTTTAGAATGATCGTGTATGAAACTATAGACCTTGAAAGTATTTTCTATATTTTCTGAAGGATACAAAAACCAGGAATAAAAAAATGAAGGAAAGTGAAAGTTGTAGGTTTTTTTTGGCAGAAGCATCATAGATGTGAACGAAGGTTGTTATATCAAAGAACTAAAGAGTGATTATACAAGATCCCCATCTCTACATAAGCAAGGAGAGCTAGAATATAGAGTTTGGTTCCAACTTCAAGAAATATAACTTTGAAAGTGAAAACGAGAAGTTTAGGAATAGGAATCAACTTTCTGTGATGTGTCAAATTATTTGGGATTCTTCATCTTCGCGGCTTGATATAAGAAGCTATTAAAGATAACAATATCAGTGAATCTTGTTCAGATTCTGGATTCTGCAAAGTCTATCCCTGTTTTCATGAAAGGAAGTTTGTTCATTGAAATGTTAAGCCAAGCAACATCCTTCTGGGCTTTGACATGGAGCCATACATAGCAGATTTTGGGCTAGAAAAGCTACTGGACACTGCCAGTGTCAAGTATAGTAGCTCTGCTATCCACCTAAGGAACCTTGAAGGCATATTTTGAGGGAGAAAATGCTCCACTGGCTCCCGCGATAGCCTGCAAACAACACCTGATTTGCTGGGAAGTCCAGGCACATCCAAGAACTTTGTATCTCCTTACCAGGCCCCAGAGGCATTGAAAACTCTCAAACACAACTAGAAGTGGGATGTTTATTCCTTTGGGGTTATTTTTCTAGAGATTCTTACTGGGAAGCCACCATCAGATAAGGATTTTGCAGCATGGGGTCAAAACTTTGTTGATAACAAGCATCGCCTTTTGCGCATCATAGATCCTACTCTTCGACCAGAGATTGAAGGAAGGGAAGAAATCTCAGTGTCTATGGGGATTGCATTGAATTGTGCTTCTGCTTCCCCTCAAAAGAGACCATCAATGAAGGAGGTATTGCATTTTCTAGAAAAAAATGCCATCATCCACAACCAATTAACCAATTCTTTCTTCCTATGTAGCATCCTTGCTTTGACATAATTTGGACAGAGATGAGGACTTACACCCACATTCCATATTCAACAGCTCTACTTAGACATTGACATAACTCATATAGACACCTCTATGATTGGGACTCAGCAACAGACAAACTCTGCTGTCAACTCAGTTGCTTATGAAATTGCCAGAGTCTTCATAAAAATTTCAATATTTAGGCCGATAGGCCTTCCTTTGAGTGAGATTTTCGTCTACACTTTGTTTCTATGTTTGACAGCTGGCGTGCACCTTCAACTCGCATATGGTTGACATCTATCGTGCAACTTCATTTCTGTTTCTCCTCTTCAGCTTTCTGCTCTTCCTATTTTCTTCCACGACCATTTTTGTTCCTCCTATTTCCGCTTTCTGCTCTTCCTGTTCTCTTCCACGCCCTACTATAATAATGCTTTTGTGTTGTTCCACTAACTGCTGCAATAATGTGTCTCGTTTCTGCTATGCAATCTGTTGTGCACGACCTACTGTGTTGTATGGATCAATTTCGAGAAAAAACTGATGACGCAAATTGACAGAACAGGGGGCGCAAACCCTACTTGGAACGACAAGGCCATATTCAGAGTGGAAGAGAGTTTTCTCCGCTGTGAAACCTCTGTTGTGATGATGGAGATATACTGCGTGGGTTGCCTCAGGGATACCCTGCTAGGCACTGTGAGGGTCTTGCTTTCCACTCTCCTCAAGGGCTACAGGAGCACAAATTTCAGTGGGATGATTTTCTTGGCACTGCAGGTCCGTCATCCTTCTGGTCACCCACAGGGCATTCTCAACCTTGGCACCATGATTCTTGATGGAGTAGATCTTCACAGAATGAACAGATTCATCCCTGCAACTGGGGGGCTATGGGTTTCAGATATTTGATGGGGAATCCTGTCCAACCCAGGCCTTCGTTTGTGGGAAAATTACTGTCCATTAAACCTAATAATGTTGTAGAAGCCCAAGAACAGCAATCCCGCTGTCAAGACTTCAACAGTAGTGCATGCAAGGAATAGGGCAAAGATCAAGAAAAGTAGAAAGATGGTGGTGAGATGGTTGAGAAGGAGAAGAAGAAAGTCGTTGGCTACTATCAGATTCTCATGGCCCCAAAATTGAAAAGGAATAAAGTTGGATTGAGGAATGGGGCTGCAAAAATTCATCTCAGTCCATCTGACAGTAACATATGTGCTAAGGAAGATCAAGATCCTGCTCTAGCTTACAACAAAGCAATAGCAATTTATGCATAGTGTTATCATCAATAATATTATTGTGCAAGAATACATTGGTTTTCTGTTATTATATTCTTTGTGCAAGTGCCTTCAATTCCTAGTTGATTCGTGAAGTGCTTATTATGGCATACATAAATATTTTGAAAATCACGAGCCACTGTGGATGAAACATTGGTTTATGTAAAAGTTTGAATAGATATATGAATCTAAAAAGGGCAAGTTCGGTGCCTTCAGTCTGCTACTTCGATATATATTCTTAGCCTATGTGGATGAACATTGGTTTGTGTAAAAGTTTGAATAGATATGAGTCTGAATTTTGCAATGGGCATGTTCAGTGCCTTCAGTCTGCTACTTTGATAGATACTCTTAGCCATTGTGGATCACACATTGGTTTGTTTAAAAATTTGAATAGATATATAAGTCTCAAATGGGCAAGTTCAATGCCTTCAATCTGCTACTTTGATATATACTCTTAGCCACTATGGATGAAATATTGGTTTGTGTAGATATATGAGTGAATTGGGCAATTTCAGTGCCTTCAGTCTTTGATATATACTACTCTTAGCCACTATGGATGAAATATTGGTTTATGTAAACATTTGAAAAGATATATCATATATGAGTCTGAAATGGGCAAATTCAGTGCGTTCAGTCTGCTGCTTTGATATATATAGAGTATATATATTCGTTTACAGGATGATCACTGCATTTTTAACCTATGTCCTTCATTAATCAAATCGATCTTTCAAAGACACAGTAGGCTTTCCTAATCTTGCAGAAAATGGTCTGTCCATATTAAGCCATAAGGATGAAAACCAAGCGAGATAATAATCATCTGATGCAAGTGACTATTGTTGAAAAATATTTCTAACTCTTGTTTTACTTTGATATTATTTTATTATCAAGAAAATGTGGGAAAGAAGGCTATATTACAAGCCCATTAGATGAAGTTGGGGTAGATTTTATGGTTTGAAACTAACTCAATTGAAATTTTCTACATTGTTTTTATCAATATGAAAGCCTGAAAAGATAGGTGCAAGTGAAGCAATGGAGTTTTGAAATCAATGAAGGAGATATTGCATTTTCTAGAAAAAATGCCATCATCCACAACCGATTAACCAATTCTTTCTTCCTATGTAGCATCCTTGCTTTGACATAAGTTGGACAGAGATGATGAATTACACCCACATTCCATATTCAACATCTCTACTTAGACATTGACATAACTCATATAGACATCTCTATGAGTGGGACTCAGCAACAGACAAACTCTGTTGTCAACTCAACTGCGTATGAAATGGCCAGAGTCTTCTTAAAAATTTCAGTATTTCTACAGTTGAGGATTGTAGCAAAGCTCAGGGATCAAACTTAACTCCATGATTATGAGGCATTCGCGTTCTCACAGTTTACTTGCAGCTCATTCTCAGTTTTAATGGGAAGGTGATATATGGTGTATTATTGTTGCAGTGGCAGGGGATGGATTTTAGTTGCTGGTTGGACCAAAAGAAAGTGATGCAAATCAATATTAACTAGTTATTGATAATTTTTCCCACTGAGTTCCCTGAGGTCGAGTATAATTCTTTCCTTGCTTATCAAAGAATATTGCTTATCAAAGAGTATTGATTCCTTTTCAATAGGACTAGCATGTGAGTGTCAGTTTTATAAAGAAGATTATTTTTATTATTAATAAAAAAAAATAGATAGTTTGTTTCATTTTAAAGGGTTATAAATATGAGTTATAAATACAAGACTTAAAAGGTTGTAAATACTTCAAGTGTTGTAAATATGAGTTATTAATTGTTTTTACTCAAAACCTGATAAATAGCAATTTAGCAATTTCTTTTTAATTGAGTGACTCAAATTCATGTTTCTTTAGGTTGAAGGTAAACCCACTAAAGTGGAAAAAATTGTGATTCCAATAATTAGAGGGATTGTCATCATGGGGTGATAAGAAATTTAATATTCCAAGAAGAGGAGGTAGTAATAGATTCTAAATAAATTAATAATGCAACAACATAAATGTTTGCAACAAATTTAGAGAGATCCGCCTTGTTGAATAATGCACACACTACATGGATAATGGATTTCCACACTTTATGCCTTACGGTGTTTTCTTTGCAACATCTGGTGCAAATGCTAGTATATAAATGAATTATTTTGATTGTATGTAACTAATTAAATAGATGGAGTCTACGGCTACATCTAGGGTTATAGTTTTCTATTGGATCTCTCTTTCAAGCATCGCTAGCCATGGATTATTTTATTGTTTCATGAGGTTGCCATGGTATGGAGTAGAAGATCTAACTTTCATTGGTTGGTGTTCAAAGATCTAGTTAAGGGAGCGGAGGTGAAGATCGAAGTTTTTGTCAAGTGAGCGGCAACCAATTCCAGCGAATCAACTTGGACTGTGATAGCGAAGTGTAGAGATTGTGAAAGGGTTGCTATCTTCGGATTTATACATCACTTACATAATGGTCTTCCAATCATGTAAGGATCTACGGATTTCAATCATAGTTTTAAAATTAAAAACCAGATCCAATTTGCTGGCCCTTTGAAGTATGTATCATCGTGTTCCTTACTCCTTTAGAGTCAAGAATTGTCGATTGGCCTGCGGGGGTCTTGATCCTTTTATTTGATGACGTGAAGTGGAATTGGTTATTGGAACAGGGGTTTCCAAGTTTCGGTTGACACTTATCAAATTTCTTTGTCCTCCTGCCCACAGATAAGAGCAGATCTATTTTGGAAAAGTCCCTTATCACTTTTGTTGGATTGGGTGGAAGTGCTTCCCATAGATGTGATTAATAAATCAAAGAAGAAGGAAGAGGGATCCTTCCTGTTTTTTATAAAGGATTTCAAGGGAAAAACCATCGTTCTTAGATCCGATTGGAAATCTTAAACACAATATTCAAAAAAACACTTGGTATTCTAGTGCATTTTCAAAGTTTATTATTTGAGGGAAGATTGCTCCAAGACTCTCTCTATTACAGTGAAGGAGTATAGCAATTTATGAGACTCAACCATTATTTTAAATTTGAAAGTAGGCGCCCAGAAATCTAGAAACCCTAGTGGAATCGCTTCATATACGGAAGTTTTTAGATCCACAAACAATAGTGGATTGGGATCTTTCAAGGACGCGGTTCAAGGAAAGACAAAGTGAACAAATCCAAAACATACTAGGTCTTTACATTATTAAGCAGTTGGTGTAATTATCAACTGTAACAGTAAATGTGACAGTGAATATATCAGAGGTAAATGGTCTTTTTAATGTCCTCAAATCTAAAGTTGTAATATGTATATTCAATGGTTTATGGCCCAAGTCGAAAGATCAACATTAGTGGGTATTCACTAATTGGACCCCAAATTGTGATATTACTTTTGTTTCAAGGGATTTTTGTTGTACAATTCGATAGATAAAAAGATCTGGAATTTGCTCTAAATGAGGGTCCATGGTTTTGGGGTAGGGCAGGGCTCTTCAAAATTCTGTGGTTTCTAGGTTTTGATGCTACGATGAATGGTGATTACAAAAATGTTGTTATGGTTAACGTTACACAATACCTCTCTACCTTTCTGGCACCATCAAGTGCTAGAAGGCATTGGAAATTCATTATGAAAGTTTTTGAAGATGGATTAAAAAAGAACTGAAAAGGGTATTTTTACATATGCCAAGATTGTGTAGAAATAGACCTTAGCAAAGGTCTACCAAATCGCATTCATTTGACTCACAAAAACTTCAAGTGGACTCCACCATTGGATTTTGAAAAAACTACATTTAAGTGCCATATTTTTTATCAAATAGAGCACTTGCATAACACATGCCCACAAGTTAAAAAAAAATCACAAGAAGGACAAAGAAAAGACCCCAAAAGCCAAAGGGATGACAACTTTCAAATCCATGTCTTTCTAAAGACGAGGAAGAAGAAATGGTGGAGAACCATCAAAATAAGGAAGTATAAAATCAGCAAGGAACACAACTGGATAGTGGAGTCTTGAAACCAGGGGGCATTGAAAGTCACTCTGGTGGAATCGAGGACCAGTGTGGAACAATGATTCCTATCCAAAAAGGTACAAAATCAACAAAGATCATAGTAGCAGAGTAGCAAAAGTTGGTCACACCCATTGAAAAGAAAGTAGGGGGTATAAAGTGAACCGGTGCATCTGAGAGTTCGGACTTAGACAAAGAAGCTCCCCCAAAGGTAGAAGGCAACTAACTAGAAATAGTATCAGCCGCTCCTAATAAGGAGTTTGGCAAAAGGTGGAAAAAAAAAAGGAAAAAAAAAAAAAAAAACTAAGTAATTTTTATCACACTTAGCCCCATAAATTTTATGTTTTTTTTTCTTCATTTTTGTACATTAATCAAAATTTGCCCTGATCAAATACTTTAGCATCTGCAAAATTATAGTTTTATTCTGATTTTCAAATTAAATAAAATTACAAATTGTTTAAATGAATTATTGTAATTAATTATTTATAATATATAATATAATATATATATATATATATAATATATATATATATATATATATATAATATATATATTCGAGTAATTATATAACAATAAGCTCACAAAAATGTGTAATTATAGCATTAATTATTATAAGATTAAGCCCACTAAATGTGTAAATTTATGCCCAATTATATTTAATATTTTTTTTCACCATACAATAGACTTTCCATTTTTAAGTTGAGTCCAAGAGAAGCTTATGTTGTAAAATTGTTTGTCAAGTTATCAAAAATATTATCTTTTAATATTTTATTATTACTATAGATTCATCTTAATTGTGAATTTACCAAGAGTGGAAAGGGATCAAATCTCTGTACATTGAAACTCCAATTTGCACCTTGTTTACACTTACTTATTTAGGAACACCTGGCCAAAAACATCGGCCTCATATCGGATTGTTGAGAGGTGGCCTCATATTGGACTATAGAGTGCCTCTCAACGTAAAAATGAGATATAATGACTAAATTATAATGTAATATTTTAATTGAAAATAAGTTTGCACAAAACATAAAATTAAAAAATATGCAATAAAGGTCAAATTCCAAATTTCAAAATTTGTGAAGTTAGGGGATATTAAAGAAAATATTATATAATATTATAATTATAGTGTTATGTTGTATGATAAAAGAAAAAATTGTTATTGTTATAATTTAAAATAAGTTTGAAGATTAAACTATAATGTAATGTTCTTATTGAAAATAAATTTGAATAAAAAGATAAAATTTGTTAGAGTTGGTTTTTCCAAGCCTCATTTCACTATGAGCTAAGTATGGTGAGTTGTAAGTTCACGTAGGGACTTGCATCTGCTCAGTTGTCGTAGTTATCCTTAACCGACAATGGGTCTCCTTCATTGTTATATAATGGAGGTCTTCTATGTACTTTTACATAATATTGTGAGTAATAGAATACTCTTACATGGTCTGAGAGCCTCGGCCCAAGTTTGATTCCTCGATTTGTGTTGGAGGGGGGGAGGGTGTTGGATTTTCACACTCACTTCAGTGGGAATCGATCACGTGGACTAACTGTCACTCTGGGATCCACCCTGGGACCACTCAAAAAGGTAATGATAATGGTTTGAAAGTTTACTAATGCCTGTGGGTTTTGGTGTAATGGAGAACCTCAACATGGAATCAAAGCAGACGATTCCTTGCCCAAGTCCATTGTCGCTTCTTAGGCTCACAGTGAAATTTGACGGCCTCAGATCTGATGACGGTAATCACAAGGCCAAAGAACACCCATGCGACTAAACTAGAAGAAATCAATCACGGATACGTTGTCACCGGGATCAAACTTAGATCTAACCAGACACGATCACAGAGAACCACCATTTAGATGTGATAGATCGAAACCATATCTCTTACACAAATCTGGAATAAAAAATTCAGAGAAGACACTAACACTGAAAACCCATTCAAATTATTAAAAAATTAAGAAACTCCAAAAACAAATTCAGCAAGGCAGGAAGGAAGGTTATTAGATATAAGGAAAATATTGTATACTATTGTAATTATATGTGTTATGTTGTATATGATAAAAAAATATTATATATTAATTATTATTATTATTTATATTTAAATATTTAGTTAAGTGGTCGTGAACTATATTTTTATTTTTTTGAAAATTTGAAGGAGGTCCACTTCTTTTCATTCCCTTAAGATTAGATTTCACCAATGAGAATTGATGATTATTTTTTGATTACTTAAAAAAAAAAAAAAAAAAAATTAAAATATTATATGAAATATTTTCCTTTTTGAAAAAATAAATAAAATTTAATCCATATATATATATATATATAATTGAAACACAGTTAAGGTTATAAGTGTAATGCCCATCATCAACTCCAAAGAAAATTGTCAATTAACTTAAATTTGGAAGCTAGAAAAGACTTCAAACAATCAAATAAAATCCCTAATTTTATTTTAAAAATTGAACATCTACCCATCGAAAAAAAAAACAAAAAGACGAACCAACCAGATTTTACAATTATCCTATTTCAAATGGGAAACGTATGTCTTTATAATCACTGGAGATTTTACAATTATCAGATTTCAAATGCTAAAAGTCTTTATTTCATATAACTGAAGCCTCTCCAACTTGGTTTTAAGAATTCAGGGCTAGCTAAATTGAACTATTTTGACACACTCCATTAGAAAAGCAAAGGAGCGTTGTTAAGTGAAGAGATGTATTCTTTTGACATAGTCCATTAAAAAAACAAAGGAGAATTCTAAAATCAAAAGATGTTAATCCAAAATGAGGGGATCCTTAGTTTTTTAACCTAAACATTAGACTAAGCATACAATTCAAATCATAGGAAATGAGCGATAACCATAGTCTCTCCTCCCATACGTTCCCCTCATATCACATGATGGAGGGAGTGTCTCAACGTTTGAAGAGATGCTTTCTCTCAAAACACGGAAGATTCTTTTATAGTTATCTTTAGCCTTTGCTGGAGTTGCCAATGTGATAAGAATTTCATTTATTTCACCTTTCAACTTTGAAGAGTTTTTCCATTTTGATTCTAGTTGCACCTCTAATTACGCTCCTTAAGTGGATGGCACTTGAATGGTATATATGATGAATACACATTAATTGTTGCACACCATGTGACATTTCCATCTTCATCAAATCTAGAGGAGGAATGTACACCAAATCGAGGACATTTGAGTAACCATATTTCATTTCAGGATTTCTAACTGGAGCTCAATTAATTAGGAACACAAATTAGTAAAGCATAAGTGGCTATAAAAATAAAGAAAATTGAGAAACTCACTGTACATCAAACACGCAATATACCAATTAATTATGGATCTAGCCAGAAGCTTTTATTAATTGGTTTTCTTTTCAACGATTTTTATTAAAGAGGAATATATAATCTAATTTTAAATGAAAAAGGAATTGAAGGAATATATAATCTATTTTTAAATGAAAAAGGAATTTAAGGTTTCAATGGGATTTATATTTTTAAAAGTTCAATGTTTAATAATATGTATTTCTTAATAAAAATGGCAATTGAAATACAAAATAGAATAGAGTAGAATTGAACTTATGTTAAGAGACCTAACTTGTTTCAAAGGTAAAACTTATGAACAAACTGATGGTGTGGCTATGGGTTCTCCTCTATCCCCCATAGTTGCCAACATCTATATGGAGCACTTCGAATAGAAGGCTCTTAGGTCATTTCCATACACCCCTGAAGAATGGAAAAGGTTTGTCAATGACATATTTGCCAAATGGAGTCATGGAAAAGAAAAACTTGACCTATTGCTCAATCACTTAAACAACCTTTCTGACCATATAAAATTCACTATTGAAATTGAAAACAACAAACAACTTCCCTTTCTTGATATCCTTCTAACCAAAAAAGAAGGGTCACTTGGTTTCCAAGTCTAGAGAAAGAAAACCTATACAAAACGATATCTACATGCAAATTCTCATCACCACCCTAAACAGAAGATTGGCATCATTAGGACTTTAACCACTAGGGCGACTAGAATATTTGATCCTGGCCATTTAAATGATGAACTCAACCATCTTCACAAAGTGTTTGAATTAAATGGCTATAATAGGAATATCATTAAGAAAGCCATGCACCTATCCCTAAACAAGAATAATAATGATATCAAAGATCAAGATTTATCAACTCCTAAGGTCTCCCTTCCGTACATAAAAGGCACCACTGATAAAATTACTAAAATTCTTAATAAACACAACATTAATGTAGCCTTCGCCCCTGCCAATGCCATCAGACAATTATTTGACTTAGTCAATGATCTCATAAACCCTAACCTTCAAAAAGGTGTTTATGTTATTCCTTGCTCATGCGAAAAGGAATACATAGGTGAAACAGGTAGGTCTCTTAACATCAGAATTAAAGAACACACTGCCGACTTAAGAAGAGAAAGGACCTCAAAATCGGCCTTAGCAGAACATGTTCACTCTTCCTCTCATTACATCTACATGGAAGAAGTCAAACTAGTTAGAAAAGAAGACCACTATCTTACAAGGAAAATCAAAGAAGCCATTGAAATAGAAAAAAGGAAGAACAACTTGAACCGAGGCGATGGACTAAAACTAAACAACATTTGGAAACCTTTACTTGAAATCTTAAAGAATCAATAATTAACTCATATCCCTATTAATAATTTAATCCCTCCTCTCTCATTAAAAAACTAATAAAAATCCAAATCAAAACAACAAAGAAACATCATCTATGTAATATTCCTAATTAGCTATGGCTAATTGGAATATTTGATTTTGTTCTATTTTTGCCTTCTATAGTTATTTGTAAATAAAAAGTGAGAAAGGGGGAACATAACTCACTTTAGAATAAAAAGTCACTGCCTAGGTAGCACAACGTTGTGACTTAAGGGGAACCAAGGGGGCCAAAGGGGGACGCAGAAATGGGGTCCACGCAGACACATGGAGGGACTGTGCAGGAGGGAAAGAACACATGGCAAGAAGGGGATCATGCAAGAGAAAGTGAACCTAGGGATTGTGAGAGGCAAAGGCTATAAAATAGAGAGGAACCCCCTCATTTGGGATCTTTTTGGTTATGAGCATTTGTGATAGTCATTTCAACTTAGAGCACGCTAGTTGTTTAGCTAGTCTGCAGCACTATTTAGTGCATTGAGTGTCTCCGTTTGGAAATCTCACCCTTAGCCCTGAGGGGCTTCGAGTGCCTACTCGGGCAAAGTATTTCCATTGGAATTCCAGCAGTAGATTCATCAGCAGTTTCATTAGCATTTTAGTAGTAGTTTCATCAACGTCTTTGAGGAACTGCGCAGAACCCCAAAGGGTTGATTTTTGGGGGTCGGCCATTTCAGAAAATCTATCTGGGATTTTCTAGGTTTTTTTAGTAGAGTCTGATTCCGTAGTTTCAGCGTTTTTTGAGGAGGGGAGCAGCCCCAAATCCTCATTTGATTTCCAGTAGTAGCAGTAGCACGAAATTTTTTCAGCAGCGGGGACGCAGATCAATGTGATGCCATTTCAGGAAATCTTTCTGTGTTTTTCTGCGTTTCTTGAGTAGAGCCCGAATCTAGAATTTTAGCTTTTTCCGAGGAGGGGAGCAACCCCAAATCATCATTTGGTTTCTAGCAGCAACAACAGCACAACAACAACATCCACGCAGAGACGTCGTTCTTGTCATTCCTAGGTAGCATAACGTTGTAACTTAAGGGGAACCAAGGGGGCCAAAGGGGGATGCAGAAATGGGGTCCATGCAAACACATGGAGGGACTGCGCAGGAGGGAAGGAACACATAGCAAGAAGGGGATCACGCAGGAGAAAGTGAGCTTAGGGATTGTGAGAGGCAGAGGCTATAAAATAGAGAGGAACCCCTCATCTGGGATCATTTTGGTTATGAGCATTTGTGATAGTCATTCCGGCTTAGAGCACACTGGCTGTTTAGCTAGTCTGCAACACTATGTAGTGCATTGAGTGTCTCCGTTCGGAGATCTCACCCTTAGGCCCGGGGGACTTCGAGTGCCTGCTCGGGCAAGGTATTTCCATTGGCATCCCAACAATAGATTCATTAGCATTTCAACAGCAGTTCCATTAGCATTTCAACAACGGTTTCATTAGTGTCTTTGAGGAACTGCGCAGAACCCCAAGGGGGTGATTTTCGGGGGTTGGCCATTTCAGAAAAGCTTTTTGGGTTTTTCTAGGTTTTTTGAGAAGAGTCCGATTCCAGAGTTTCATCCTTTTCTGTGGAGGGGAGCAGCCCCAAATCCTCATTCGATTTCCAGCAGCAACAACAACAGTAGCACGACAGTTTCCCAGTAGCTGGGACGCAGATCAGTGTGAGGCCATTCCAGGAAAGCTTTCTGGGTTTTCTGGGTTTCTTGAGTAGAGCTTGAATCTAGAGTTTCAACTTTTCTCGAGGAGGGGAGCAGCTCCAAATCATCATTTTTCTTCTAGCAGCAATAGCAACACAACGACAGCATCCACGCAGAGAGGCCATTCTTGTCATTCTAAGAGTATTTCTTCACTTGCCTTGTGCAAGTCGAGGTGCCATCTGTCTAATCACCTCTTGTACTCATTTATTGCTCAGTATAATAAAATGGCTTAGCATTTGTCGCTGCATTTCTTATGTATCTGCTTATATTTCCAGTTTACATTATTATATGTTGTTCCACTGTTATTTTATCACTTCTGGGTTATTATATCATTTGCACATATTTGGTTGAAGTTTTTGCTGGGGTTTGAGGAATATTCTGGGTTAGGGATATTACAGTGGTATCAGAGCATAGATCTGATTCAGCTTGTGTAGCTAGCAATCTATGACACCGGGGGAAAAACCCTATATCTGTTACAGAGGTCAGAGATACAGAGACACTGCACGTAGGTTGGAGAATACATACGGAGAGGGATATTGCGTTCCTGTGGCAGACGTAGAACAAGAGGAACCTGTGGTAGACGCAGAGCAGATGGCAAACGAGGACGGGAAGAAATTTGCAGATATGCTCCTCAAATCAGTGCAAGATCTGTCGAGGCAGATTGAGGTGATGGGGCAGAGATTCACGACAGTAGAGGCCAGACAGTGGGAGAGCCCACAAGTTTTTCAGATTGGTGTTGGATCAGGTGCATCCCATCACTTGTCAGAGTAGCGTGATACTGCGCAGCGAAGGGCCTCACATGCCTCTACACGCTCTACCATGCCCACCTTCTTAGGAGCAGACATGGGGGCCACAGCCTAGCAGGAGGTAGAGCCCGGGCATATGGGCGATTATTTTGCAGAGTACCAGGCCTATGGGCAGGAGTTCAGGGAAGCCCTCTCATTAAAAGATTTTATTCAGCTCTAGCGGGATAGCAAACCCCGCGATCATCACAAAGGGTACCAGAATTACCATGATGGCGACACCCACCATGTAGCAAGAAGATTCCACTTACCTACATTTGATGGCTCATCAAATAGTTCGCCAAAGTCTTAGGTGGAGAAGCTGGACATTTATTTCCAGCTTAACCAGATGTCGGAGGCAGAGGCCATCAACGTGGCAACATTGCATTTGGATGGTGAGGCCTAAGGATGGTGGTTTCATGGGATGGGTACATTGGGACACTCCACAGTGACGTCATATGCCGAGTTTACCAGGAGACTGATGGAGCAGTTTGATCGGAGGGATCCAGAGCAGCATTTCGTTGAGCTAACGAGGCTCAAATAGACAGGGAGCCCAGAGACCTACATTGTAGATTTCTTGAGGGTCTCCATGATGGTGCCAAACCTCTCCATGGCATGGAGGGTCTATATGTATGTTGAGGGGTTAGTAGAGCCACTTTGGGGTTTAGTCCGATCCACTAAACTAGCCACACTCCAGGACGCTATCAGCAGGACCCGGGACTTACAGGATGTCTTAACCAGGACCTGGACACCTTACCCCTAGAGACAAACTTTCCAGTCTAAGGGGAAGGATGTGAGGGTTCCTCCTCCAAAGGGGAATCCAGGATGAGTACAACTTGACGATGATGCCAGGAGGGAGCTGAAGAAGAAGCGGCTGTGCTTCACCTGTTAGGAGCCATGGGCACCAGGACATAGATGTGCTGCTGGTAGAGCACATTTCATTAAGGTCTTCTTCGAGAGCAGTGGAGAAGAGGATGACGAGGAGGATGTGGAAGCAGGAGATAGCCATGCCATATAGGGACCTATGCCACCTC
The DNA here is from genome assembly GCA_000404065.3 of Pinus taeda. Classification (NCBI taxonomy): domain Eukaryota; kingdom Viridiplantae; phylum Streptophyta; class Pinopsida; order Pinales; family Pinaceae; genus Pinus; species Pinus taeda. Next base: position 19,011 of record APFE030011094.1, read on the forward strand.
CACCATCAGAAATAGGTGGTGCATCTTTTGCACCCACCGGAGGGGCCCTTGCACCATTGCGAGGAGTTCCCAAGTATCTGACGCTACGCGTACGAGGGACAGTACGTGGCCAGTGCGTATCAGTTTTGGTTGACAGTGGGGCCACCCACAAATTCATCGATGCACAGATGGTTGAGCGGAGAGGTATACAAAGATAGAGCTTTGATGGGTTTTCAGTTTTGGTCCCAGGAGATCAGACTATGATGTGTGCTCGTTATGTTCCAGAGCTATCAGTGACAATGGGCACGTACACTTTGACTGACCACTTTTTCGTGGTTGATATTCCTAACACCAACATGATACTGGGTGTTCAGTGGCTTATCACTCTAGGGAAGGTCATGACAGATTGGAAGACCCTAGAGCTGGAGTGGGATGATGAGAAGACAAGGGGTCATGAGAAGATACGGGGACAACACACATATCCGCCTCAGACTGTTTCAGCTCAACGGATGGAGGCAGTCTTTCGAAAGGGAGACATAGAGTGGGCAGTAGAGCTACGTGCATCAGAGGCAGGGACTATAGGGTAGACGGTACATCCGGAGATATAATCCATCCTTGACCAATATGCCATAGTGTTTGGGGAGATTCTGCCAGGAAAGCCATTGAACCGGGGGTTTGAGCACACTATCGAGCTTGAGCAGGGCATCCAGGCAATGATCACCACCCCCTATAGGCACCCCAAGGCCTGTCGATATGAGATTGAGCGGGCTATCCAGGAATTGTTGGCTCTTAGGCACATTCAAGCGAGCACGAGTCCTTTTGCTTCTTCTGTGGTGTTGGTGAAGAAGAAGGACGGTACATTAAGGATGTGCTTTAACTACAGGGTGAGGACTGATCACAACGGCCTCAAGTTCTTTTTGGAGCAGAAGCAGTTATAGGAGAGGCAGCAGAAGTGGATCAGTAAGATCCAAGCATATGAATTTGACATTGAGTATGTCAAGGGTAAGAACAACATGGTAGCAGATGCCCTTCCACGTAGACCACCCACGTTGTCTCTTATGAGCTTGGATACAGATTAAAGGGCTCGACTCTTAGTAGAGTACTCCAAGGACAGGTTTGCATGTGAGGTCCTGGATGGGAAGGTGGCAAATGACAGGTACAGGGTGGTCGATGAGATCATCTATTACGGGGACTAGATATTCTTGAATGAGGGGTCTCAGCTCAAGAAGAAGATACTCCAAGCATCACATGATTCCCCATTGGCAGGACATCAGGGTTTTACCAAAACCTACAGGGCCATTAGGGAGAGGTTCTCATGGAAGGGCCTCAAGGAGGACGTACTCCAACACATCCAGGATTGTGATGTTTGATAGAGGAACAAGGGAGAGATGAGCCATCCCACAGGATTATTGCAGCCTCTTCCCATTCCGAAGGGGAAATGGGAGAGTATTTCAATGAATTTCATCATAGGGTTGCCCAAGGTACAGGGAAAGGATTGTATCTTTGTTGTTGATCGACTGACGAAGTACACACATTTATTTGCCATATCCGCACACTACATAGCAGCACCGATGGCTGAGCTATTCTTCAAGGAGATCTTTAGGCTACATAGTCTTCTGAAGACCATCATCAGTGACAGTGACATCTGTTTCATGGGTGGGTTTTGGCAGGAGCTTTTTCGATTGGTGGGGATGGAGTTGACACTGAGTACCAACTATCACCCACAGACGGACGGACAGACAGAGATAGTTAACAAGTGGCTGGAGGGCTACTTGCGTAACTATGTCAATGGGCAGCATCAAGCATGGCTGAAGTGGCTGCATCTAGGGGAGTACTACTACAATACTTCGCATCACATGTCCATTGGTATGTCATCATTCTATGCCTTATATGGGTATCATCCTTTATCCTTTGTCAACGTGATGTTTGGTGATAGCAGGGCTCCTAGAGCCAAGATTTGGATCCAAGAGAGTCAGGATATCCTCTGAGCTCTCAAGAATAACATGGCTACAACGGAGAACCAACCGAAGTTGTATGCCGATAGGGGTCGGGTGGAGAGGCAGTTCGAGGTAGGGGACATGTTCTACCTACGATTACAGCCATACCGACAGTCATCGGTGAAGCAGAAGGGGGTTGAGAAGCTCAAGCCCTGCTTTTATGGGCCATATAGGGTGATACACATGATTGGACAGGTTGCATATGAGTTGGAGCTCACCCCAAGGCAACAAGATTCATAACATTTTTCATGTATCATGCCTGAAGAAGGCATTGGGGCAGCAGGTGACCGTGACAAATGAACTACCACCCATGGATGATGAGGGGCATTTGGTATTACAGCCAGAGGCTATCATTGACTCTAGGGAGAGACGGTTGTGGAGCAAGACAGTCCAGGAATTCTTGGTGAGGTGGAAGAATTTGTCGGATGAGGATGCCACTTGGGAGAGTGAGGAGATCTTATAGCATCCATCACTTCAAATCCTTGAGGACAAGCAACATTTTGTTGGGGGAGACTGTAATATTCCTAATTAGCTATGGCTAGCTAGAATATTCAATTTTGTTTGATTTTTGCCTTCTATAGTTATTTGTAAATAAAAATTGAGGAAGGGGGAACATAACTCACTTTAGAATAAAAAGTCACTTCCTAGGTAGCACAACGTTGTGACTTAAGGGGAACCAAGAGGGCCAAAGGGGGACGCAGAAATGGGGTCCACGAAGACACATGGAGGGATTGTGGAGGAGGGAAGGAACACATGGTAAGAAGGGGATCACGCAGGAGAAAGTGAGCCTAGGGATTGTACAAGGTAGAGGCTATAAAATAGAGAGGAACCCCCTCATTTGGAATCATTCTGGTTATGAGAATTTGCGATAGTTCTTCTGACTTAGAGTATGCTAGCTATTTAGCTAGTCTGCAACACTGTTTAGTGCATTGAGTGTCTCCGTTCGGAGATCTCACCCTTAGCCCCGGGGGACTTCGATTGCCTGCTCGGGAAAGGTATTTCCATTGGCATTCCAACAGTAGATTCATCAACATTTCAGCAGCAGTTTCATTAGCATTTCAACAACAGTTTCATCAACGTCTTTGAGGAACTGCGTAGAACCCCAAAGGGGTGATTTCGGGGGTCGGCCATTTCAGAAAATCTTTCTGGGTTTTTTGAGTAGAGTCTGATTTCAAAGTTTCAACCTTTTCTGAGGAGGGGAGTAGCCCCAAATCCTCATTCGATTTCCAACAGCAATAGCAACAATAACATGACAGTTTCCCAGCAGCTGGGACGCAGATCAGTGTGAGGCCATTCCATGAAAGCTTTCTGGGTTTTTCTGGGTTTCTTGAGTATAGCTCGAATCCAAAGTTTCATATTTTTTCGAGGAGGGGAGTAGCCACAAATCATCATTTGTTTCTAGCAGCAACAGCAGCCCAACAACAGCGTCCATGCAAAGAGACCATTTTTGTCATTCTAAGAGTATTTCTTCACTTGCCTTGTGCAAGTTGAGGTGCCATATGTCTAATCACCTCTTGTACTCATTTATTGCTCAGTATAATAAAATGGCTTAACATTTCTCGCTGCATTTCTTGTGTATATGCTTATATTTCTAGCTTACATTATTATATGATGTTCTACTGTTATTTTATCACTTCTAGGTTATGCTATCATTTGCACATATTTGGTTGAAGTTTTTGTTGGGGTTTGAGGAATATTCTGGGTTAGGGATATTACAATCTAACATCCTCCTTAAACAATAAAACGAAAACAAATACAAACATATATATAAATAATTGGTTATTTCATAACTAATCATTTCATAAATATTAAAATAAATTAAAGCATATAGTCGTAATAACACAAATTAAAACAATTAGAAATTAACATTAGGAATTATATAAAAATTATAGGGATTTAATAAACAATTATTAATAGTAATTAGTGAATTATCAAATAAAATAATTAATGAATAAAAACATTAAATAATTAATTAAACAATTAATAATTAATTATTAATAAAATAACAAACTAATTAATTAATTAATTAAACAAATAAATTTATATAAAATTATAGGGACTATTAAACAAATTAATTATTATATAAAAATATAGGGATTTAATTAAAAAAACTAATTAAATATGAAAATATAGGGATTTAATTAAACAATTATTAATTAACTAATTAGGGAATTAATCAAAAAATTAATTATTAATTAACCAATAACAAACTAATTAATTAATTAAATAATAAATAATAATTAAAAAAAAAAATATGATATTAACAAACTAATTGGATAATAGCCAACTAAATTATTGTCTATTCTTTCATAACCTATATACAATTATTATATATATATAATATATTAAGATAGATAGATATAGATAGATAGATAGATAGATAGATAGATAGATATATACCCAATAATTTAGCTCATGGATACATCATTATTATCTTTAGAATATCTATTGACGCATTCCCTGATGATCGACTCACTTGGTAGTCTGAAACGTTGGGTTCTTAAAACTCTATAACAGGTTAGTCCTCCTCTATCTAAAACTATCCTCACCTGTATGGATTCATTATTTAACAATTTCAAATTTTTCTGCTAACATTTTCTTACATTCTAGAATTATTTCCTATGCACATGTAACAAATAAATCATCCACATATAACAATATAATAATTGGTTCTTTCTTCAGTATCTCAATGTAGATGTTTGCATCGACAAAACTTTTGACATAACCGATCCTTAGAAGATAGGCATCCATTCTTGTGTACCAAGTCCTAGGAGCTTGTTTCAAGCCATATAGAACTTTCTTTACTAAGCAAGTGTGAGTTTCCTTGCTATTTATCTCAAAGCCTTCCAGTTGATCAATATATACTTATTCATCTACAGTTCCATTTAGGAAGGTTGTTTTGGCATCCATTTGATGGATATTCCATCCCATAGTGACTACTATAGAAACAAAAGATCGAATGCTAGTGTATCTAGTAGTAGGAGCAAATGTTTCTTCATAGTCTATCCCTTCCTTTTTGAGAGAAACCCCTTGCAACAAATCTTGCTTTGTATTTGTATATGCTTCCATCAATGACATGTTTGATCTTGTAAATCCATTTTCAAGTGACAATAGATTTGTCACTAGGTCTAGGAACGATTTCCCAAACTCCATACTTAATGATAGATTGATATTCTTCTTGCATTGCTTTATTATATTCTTCTTGATGAGCGACTTATTCAAAGGTAGTTGGTTTTGCTTCAATTAATTTTTTCATGTATGTTGCATATCCTGAGTATTTTTTTGGTATTTTTCTTTCTCTAAAAGTTCCTTTTGCTGCTCCATGTCCTTCGACATCTTCAAGTGTAGCTTTTAACCAATTTGGCCTCTTCTTTGTTGTGGGAATGATTGTAGGTTGAATAGGTTCACTTGGTCCTTCTTCTTCTTGACTTGTAGGAAATTTGTCATGTTGCTCTACTTCTTCAAATACTAGTGCATCTTCTTCATCAGATTCAAGAGGTATATCCTTGGATCTTTTATAGGCATGATTTTCATCAAATATAAGTTACATCTCTGCTAGCTTCAACTCGTTTTTTTCTTTGATGTAGATTCTACAAGCCTTTGATGAAAGGCTATAACCAACGAATATATCTTTCATACTTTTAGATTCTAACTTCTTTTGCTTGTATTTTGGAACATGAATGTATGTAGGACATCCAAAGTTTCAAAGATGGTCTACATGTGCCTTCCTTCTTGAGAATGCTTCCTTTGATGTAATATTATCAAGGATTCTATGGGGACTTCTATTTTGTAAGTATATTGTTTTCATGGCTGCTTCTCCCCATATAAATTTTTGTAGGTCTTGATCAAATGTCATAATTCTAATGCATTCTTCAACGGTTCAATTCTTCCTTTTTGCAACTCCATTTTGTTCGAGATTGTAGGGAACTATGAGCTCCCTCTTAATGCCAACTTATTTGCAATAAGTTATATGTTCTTTAGAAGTATATTCACCCCCATTGTCAGACCTAAGGATCTTTATCTTTGTTTCGGTTAGGGTTTCTAATTCAGATCTAAATTCCTTGAACTTTTCAAATACTTCATCCTTTGACTTGAGAAGATAGAGCCATGTCTTTCTAGAGTGATCATCAATGAAGGTCACATAGTATAGGTGACCTCCAATATATTTAACAAACATAGGTCCACATACATCGAAATGAATGAGGTCTAGAATTTATTTAGACCTTGTATCACTACTTGTAAAAGGCTTCCTAGTATTCTTTCCCAAACCACATCCCTTGCAAACTCCTTCATGGTCCTCCTTGATGTTAGGGACGCCCATCACCATTTGACTTAGAGAGGGTATTATCTTGTAGTGAATGTGTCCATATCTTCTATGCCAAAGTTGGATGAGACTAATATCCATGTGAATAAGGGCTTGAGGAGATGGTGTTATAACCCTATATAAGCTTCCTTCATGAATCCCAATAATTGTTGCCTTTTCAAAACTAGAATCCTTTCCCCAAATAAAAAAATTACCATCTACAAGACCAACTCTATGTCCTTTACATTCTAAACAATTAATGGAAAGTAAATTCTTTTTCAAACCTGGGAAATAGAGAATGTTGGTGAGATGCAACTTTCCTCTACTTTTTAGCTCAAATGATGTAGAGCCAAGACCATTGAATGCGTAACTGTTGTTGTCTCCAAGCTCCACTACATGTGACGATGACCCCTTTTAAAGACTATGTGGTTGTCCACTTTCTCCTATCATTTGTCGTGAGGATCCACTATCAATAATTCATGCATTGTCATCATCAAGTGTATTTGTAAGTGTAGCCAATAATCCTCCACTCTTGAATCCCCTAGATAGATTGTAGATGACCCTTCCAACAAAGCTTCTTGCAATTTTCAAGAGATTGAGTTCCATCTTTGAATAACTTTCCATTGAGAGAGTGAACTTTTCTTCCAAGATTTCTTTCCTTCCTTCAAATGATAGCCAACAAAGTGATCTTCAAATAGTCCTTCCTTCACCTTAGCTCTGATACCATGTTGAGAAATCAATGAATGTAGATATTAGGGTTTGATTCCTCTTTTCCTTGATAATTACTTGTGATGTATGTTGGGTTCTTTTACTTGTTAATTATGTTATCTTTCATCAAGCAATTTCCAAATCAAAATGTATGAAGATCACAAGAACAAAAAACACAAGATATAAGCACTCAACGAGGGAAAAACCCCTATCTAGGTGAAAACCCCATCCAACTCTTCTCTAATCGCCAAGTCAACCCTTCCTTTATGTAGACAATCTCTGCCAAATCCTCCAAGTGTCAACTCCTCAAATGTTGCTTCAATTGAATATTTCGGCCCCCCAACTACAAATTTCGGACCTTCAGTTACTGTAGAAGTTTTAGCCCCCACAACTTCCACATAAGCCATAGAAAACTCGCATATTTGTGAGAGAGAGATACTCCAAACTTTGATTTAGCTTCTTCCTTGAATTAGGTCTTCTTCTCCTGCAATTTGCGCTCCTTTTTCGTCCTCTTTCTCTTGTAGATTGAACTTGTGAAAGCGTGTTTCCAAATGAGTCGAGTTTCCTCTACTTATAGTGCTTTTGCTAGGTCAAATAACCCTAATTTGGGCCAACTTCATCGGGATAGGGCTGACTTGGTGAGGAGGTGAAAAATGACACTTTTGACTCAAGAATATTTTTTTTTACATGATACAAATGCCCAAGAAGGGTCTAATAAATATGATAAAGACTCTTTTGACTCTTAACAAAACCTAGAAGCCTTCAATGGAGGCTATGACCTAGAAAATAAAAAGAAAAAAAGAGTATGAAACCAATGCTTCAAAATTATTTTTATTTTACAATAAAATTTCCTTTTCTTTTCTTTTGACAAATATAATTATGAAGATTGACACTAGTTACATTCTTCCAATGGGGGTAGATTACAGGGTAGTTAGAGCAGTTTGATTGTCTCAAAAAGAGGGAGAGTCATCTACTCCTTCAACAACATACCTTTTCTTCGGTACAGAGCTTGAAACACAAGCTACTTTGACTATCCATCCCATTTTTCATCGTCCCCGTTGTAGCTATTTTTCGTTCATCCATATCTCAGTTTATGACAAGAGACTTCTTTTAAATTATAGATCCATTATGAGCATTGTTGTCATTGTTATTTTCTTGAATCCAAAGTAGCATAATAGGTCAACCATAGCATGATCATATAGGTAGGAGACATCATATATCACCTTGTGGTACCTTCTCAACCAAGACTAGCAAAAATTGTCACCTACAACATTTTGGTACCTTTATAAGTGCAATGACATTGAAAATGAATTTTTTAGTCTCAACACATCAAAGTCTAATAGTTTTTCTTTTCTCTAGCCAAATAGTACTTGCACAAGCTTAAATTCATTAAATAACACACTTGAAAAGATAATCATAAAAATAAAAATTAATTAAGATAATATTTTAGAGATAAAATTTCTTGATAAATCTACGAAAAACAAAAGATATTATTTATAAAAAAACACCTTTGCCAAAGCATTTGATCTTTCCATGTTCCTAAAACATCCCATTATCCCAAGTCGTTCTTATATTTTATAATTTATTTTCATTCCTTATAGTCCCCATATTCCTAATTCTACATCCTACATTATAAAACCCAAATTTCCCATGATTTCCATATTTCACATTTTTATATCCCCAGGGCCCACATATGACATTTAGCCTCTTGTAATGCCCTCTTACTTATTACCCTGCCGCAAGCAGTAGTATTGCAATCGATTTTGCGTTGAATTTCAATTAGTTCCATGACTGTCAAAAAATTAAATGAAATTCAACAATGTTAACATTATAATATTTTGTTTTATTTTTGTTTATTGTTAATTTAATTTATTTATTTCCATTTCTATTGGTTAAGAGAAATTGGGTCTTATTATGCAATCATTATACTTTTCCCCAACAGTCAGAAAAATTCAATGAATTCATACAAACAACAGATCTATTTTGAAATTCCACAAATACATCAAATTTAAATATTCTATATTTTAATTTTTTATATGTATAGGGTAAGGCAAAGAAACAGGGGGTGATGAGGTAGAAGGAGCAGCCGCAACGAAGATAGACCCGGAGTAAATCCCTAAGGGACTCCTTGTCGATGTTGGGGAATGGGTGGAAGCTCTGGAAGCTTGAGGCAGAGCGTAAGTGTGGGGAAGAACTAGAAAAAAACCTTAGTGACAAAGAAGGAATATCATTCAGATACCGAGGATTGTTGCAAAGAAGTTACTCTGTAAAGTAGTTAGGGTTTTGAATCCAGGATAGAGTTGACATTGAGATAAAGATCAAGCATGAAGAATCAATGGGCATTGATGATGGGAAATGGAATACCTGAAGAAGCTACAGGTAGCATGACGACAAGTCAGGATCCAGAGGCAAGAATGATGCTGATGGACCTCATTACTTCGGATCTCATGCCGGCGGGCCAAATCACAGGCAGTTTGACAGTTGCTTTGCCTTCTTCCACTTTGGGAAATGTCGGACATGTAGATTAGAAAACCTGGAAGGTTGGTGGTTTCATTCCGCAAATCCAAAGCAATAATGATCCAACTATGAAGGTTTTAACTCCTGTCAAAAATAATATCTGTCCAACCAAGCATAAGAAGAAGCCTTTATCTTATTCCTAACTTGCAAGGAGTATTCATAAACTTGCTACAACAACTGATCAAAAAATCTCCCAGAAGCAGCTAGTACATCAAGTAAATGTTAAAAATGCTAAAAATGACAAGGAAATCTCAGGTTTTGGTGGAAACAAATCATTTGGGTCAAGTCAAAATTGCTTCAATAGGCAAAACATGAAGTGGATTTGGGTAAATGTAGAGCAAGGTGCAAGCTTGCTCACCTTAAATGGGAACAAATGAGAAGAAAACCAATCCAGAGAAAGAAAATAAAGAAGAGCAACATAAATAAAGAAGAATCAATCACTTACAGTCCCACATCTACACCTCTTACTTGGTCATCAAATCTATATGTCCAAGAATTGATGAAGGCCAAGACAAGGCTAGAGATTTTGGAAGCCAAAGAACAGGAAAGGGACCACAAAATTTCAGAGATCACAGTTGCAAACCGATGTCTAATGGAAGGTAATAGAATTTTAAAAGAACATGTAACAATGTTACAAGAGGCTCTAGAGACAGGAAAACAAGAATGGCAAAGCATGAAGGAATTAATAACAACAAACATGGATGTGATAATTTCTAAACAAACTCAGGTAGATACACAAGTATCTCAAGAAATAGACATTTCCAAAGTGAAGGGAAAAAGGAAAATTGGGAAAGATAGTCCAAAAGAAATCAAAGATAGAGTTGAAGACACTAATGGTTACATAAGGACAGAGGAAGAAGAAGATGCAAGTGCTCATAGAGCACATGGAATAGAACACAAAGAAAGAAAGGACATGGAAAAAACTTTATTATCAGGGGAATAATGTTATGAAAAAATAGTTAATATTAGGTTTATTATTTAATTTAGGTTTAGTTAGGCGAAAGGGCACGATCATAAGATCATGCCCTTTCCCAAAGGGTGTCCATGGCGATATTTAAGCCAGGAGCCCCATTGTAATCAGACATCATCTATCTGTATTCATTTATTAATAAAGTATTTATATATATATATTTCTGTATCCAGAAGTTTTTACGCTCCATTGGTATCAGAGCGAACGATCTTCTCGCCTGGCAATCACCAATTTTCACTCCCGCTGCGTCATCTGTCAGCACCCCGTCCCAATACGCCACCCCTGTTCGGCTACCACCGCATTTGACCCAGCGTTACGCTGCGTATTCCCTCCATTGTCGTTGCCTTCGCTTTTGTCCACAGCCACCATATTTTTTCTACGCCATCCACTGTCTCCATTCGCTGGAAGACTGTGGCCTCCTGTCATCCGTTCCCTTCTCCCTGTCATCCGTTCCCTTCTCCGCGTCACTGTCAACCTGCTGCTATCACTGTTTGGCCCAGACCCTGTCACCCATTCGTTGCTGCGCGCTCATTGTTCCACCGCTGTGCCAACACCGCTGCCAGTCTCACTCTTCACCATTTGTGCCGACTGTACCACTGCGCCAGCTCTTCCACGCACCATATATTACTGCCGCACCCGACCAGTCCCTCCGCTGCCCCGTCCTTCCGCCTCTGTTCACACCTCGCACTGGTTCCCACTCACCATAAACGTAGCCATCTGGTCGTCGGTCCGCGTCGCGATTTTTTAACACAGTGAACCGGTTTGTCAGCTAACACGACGGTTCAAGATTGACATTTGCGATATATATGGTTGAAAATATCAGAGAATGAAAATCACATAATAATTGCAACATGTTATTTTGCCCCTAAAGTCTAAAAAAATTACAAAAATAAGGGGCTTGACAGTAAGGATCCGTATGCAGATTTAAAACAAGATATTGCTGTGTACTCTCAGCAGGGAAAAGTTTTTTTAGTGGGAGATTTCAATGCTAGAACAACAAATAATCAAGCTAGCATTTTTGTTTCAAAGAGGATAACAATCCTATTTGGCTCACTGAAGAGGAGAATCCCCAATGGGTGAGGTGTTCAAAAGATGACAAAGTTAGCAATCATTTTGGAGAGGAGTTGCTTACATTGTGTGGGGATTTCAAGTTAATTATTTGCAATGGTCTAGAAAGATGGAAAAGGTCTGGGAACTTCACTTGCAACACATACAATGGGGCAAGTGGCGTTGACTATGTGATGTGTTCACAAAGCTTGATAGAATAGATAGATGGAGTTAATATTGGAGAGAATATTTGGGACTTAAAATCAGACCATAACCCAATTTATATAAGGTTATCATGGTTAGAAGAAAGACAACATAAGAGGAAAACCCAATGCTCTTGACAATCACTATCAAGGGGAAAAAATATTCTAACACAAGAAAATTGTACTATATTCAAGACAATATTAGATAGATTAATTCAGAAGGAGAAAACTGGTTTCAAAATCTTCAACAATCACGGGTTAACAAATATAATTCAAAGTGCACTTGAGAGTGCAAAAGAGCAAAAAATAGGAAATCAAAATCAAATTGTTTTCCTGTAAATGCTTGGTTTGATGAGGAATGCAAAATGGCAAGGTGAACCTTGAAAAAGGCAAGAAAGGAGAAGATGAATGTAAAGTTATATAAGCAGATACTAAAAAGGAAAAAAAGATGAGTTCATGCAAACAAGGAGAGAAGAGTTAATATATTTAAGCAAGAATAATCCAAATCTTTTGTGGCAAGAACTGCAACCAAAGAAGAAGCAAATTGAAAATAATATTACAGCCAATCAATGGTTTGAATATGCAAAACGATTCTATGAGAAAGAATCTGAGGCGGAGGCCCCCCTAGGATCAACACAACTTCAAAGCTCTTCACGTTATAGGAGGTGGAGAGTGGAATTAAGAAGCTAAAAATAGGAAAGCCAAAGGAGTTGGTTGAACTTCAAGCAGAGTATCCAAAATGGGGAATGAACGCTTTTGCACCGAATATCATGGAAATATTCAACAACATCATTCGGCAAGGATTCCCAAGAGAATGGACAACTAGCCTAGCAATACCCCTTTATAAAAGTGGAGACATTAATAATCCATCCAACAATAGAACAATTATGATCAATCCTTTCTTTGCAAAGCTTTTCGGCAGCATGGTAGAAAACATAATTAGTAAGTGGGTAGACGTAAAAGAAAAGAGGGCAAGAGGACAAGCAGGTTTTAGGCCAAAGCATTCTATAGTTGATCATGGTATCACATTGAGGCACATTGTTGAAAAGGTTTGGGAGGACAAAGAAGAAATATTTTGCTGCTTTGTTGACTTAAAAAAATCATTTGACACAGTCCTTAGAGATAAATTGTGGTGTAGAATGGAAGAACTTGAAATTCCTGTGCATTATAGAGCCATTGTCTATAGACTATATGAAGAGGTGAAAGTCAAGATTAGAACCTCAACAGGTATTTTAGAAAACTTTAGAAGTGACATTGGAGTTAAGCGAGGTTTCCCTTTATCCCCTACTCTTTTTGCTATATATATTGATAAATTGGAAGAGTGACTAAATTTGCAAGGTGGAGATGGTGTTCGGTTGGGGGAGTTTATGATAAAGCTTCTTTTATATGTTGATGATATTGTATTGATTTCTAAAGCGGCCTGTGGATTGAAAATGAACTTATATGCCCTTGAGCATTTTTGCAGAGCAGTGGGGATGTAAATCAATACTAGCAAGACCAAAATACTGATTTTCTCTAATAAAATGAAGCATAGCCAACATACTTTCTTCTTTGAAGACAACATTCTTGAAGAAGTAAATGAGTACAAGTAACTCGAGATTGATTTAAACAACAAACTCAATTGGGAGGACTGCATAAAGAAGAAAATTTTAGGAGGGTAGAAATCATTATATGCTCTTCAAAACAGATGTAGAGAGGTAGAGTTATGGGATTGGAAAATGATTAAAGTGCTTTTGGACTCCTAGTTTGTCCAGTGATGCTACATGGGTGTGAATTGTGGGCTAGCAACACCCTCGTCTCAAAATGGAAACAAATTGAGAAAATCCAAAAATGCTTGATCAGGAGCAAGTTCAAAATAAAAATTTCAGTACCGCATGAGATAATGTTGAGTGAAACAGGAGCAACTCCCATCGAAGCAATTGCTATGGTGTGGCTCATAAGATATCTAAAAAGAATTGAAGGTAGATGGCCTAATGTTATCTTCAATGAAGGCATGAGTGAAAGAAAGAAAACATGGATGAAACAAAACTACACATGGATGAAAAAATGGAATATCTACCTCAATGCTTGTCCCACAAATAGCAAGGAGCTAAAGGAGTTTGTTATGGAGAAGTTTCGTAAAATGGTATAGGGAAAAGAGTTGGGTAGAAAGAAGAAGTACTACATTGAGGAATTCAACCCTATGTGTGATCTACAACAAAAAGAGTTGATTGGAGCTAGCATTTCGTGGAGGGCAAAGGTTCTTATTGCTCAATTAAGGCCCAACTCACATCAACTTCAGTGTGAAACAAGACGGTGGAAAAGGCCTAAAGAAGTTTGGGAAGAACAGGTGTGCACATTTTGCATGTTCGAGGCAGTGGAATTGGAAAAACATTTCATTTTGGAATGTGATGCATTCAAAGACATCAAAGAAAGTTATGAGAACATGTTAGCATCAGTTTCTTGGCATTGTCTTTTTAGCGAGGGGATTGTTGGAAGGTTGGGCCAACCCATCATCAATTTGAATCAGAAAAGGATTGAATTGCAAAAAGTGAAAAACAGGGAACTAATGGTCTCATAGACTATTTTTAGTTTCGTGGACCTTAAAATATCATTTCATTTCATCCAAAATCTGTCCTGATCTGCTATTGGTTACAATCTCCACATGCCTCTAATCTTTCTCTTGTTCAATGATCACATCAATGCTTCTCTGGTTTGATCACAATCGTACTCACCGACGTGTGTTTCGTGAATGCGTAGTTTTCTAATGGGTGGCACAACTATTAGAGCCGAGATGGGTCCCATAACTTTGCTAAGGCTTCTCTCTCCATGGTAAATACGAGAATGATAGCAGGTATGAGTTTGTTGTTTTACGAAGTTAAAAGCTCTCACATCATTAAACTATTTTGATGGGACTTTAGACCATAACACTTTCATTCAAGTATTTTGGGGGTAGTTTTATTTTTAAGGATTTAATTAGTTTTGTTTTTGGTATAATTTATATTTTATAAATAATAATTAGAAATTAATAATAACTATTTTCAATGCAATTAAATTATAATAAATAATTAAAATAGTTGTTTAAACATAATTGAATAGAACTTATTATTGAAAACAAATTTATATATTCATCACTTTTAAAATAATAACTAAAATCATTTATAATTAATTACTACAACTTATATATGCTCTTCAAAACAGATGTAGAGAGGTAGAGTTATGGGATTGGAAAACGATTAAAGTGCTTTTGGACTCCTAGTTTGTCCAGTGATGCTACATGGGTGTGAATTGTGGGCTAGCAACACCCTCGTCTCAAAATGGAAACAAATTGAGAAAATCCAAAAATGCTTGATCAGGAGCAAGTTCAAAATAAAAATTTAAGTACCGCATGAGATAATGTTGAGTGAAACAGGAGCAACTCCCATCGAAGCAATTGCTATGGTGTGGCTCATAAGATATCTAAAAAGAATTGAAGGTAGATGGCCTAATGTTATCTTCAATGAAGGCATGAGTGAAAGAAAGAAAACATGGATGAAACAAAACTACACATGGATGAAAAAATGGAATATCTACCTCAATGCTTGTCCCACAAATAGCAAGGAGCTAAAGGAGTTTGTTATGGAGAAGTTTCGTAAAATGGTATAGGGAAAAGAGTTGGGTAGAAAGAAGAAGTACTACATTGAGGAATTCAGCCCTATGTGTGATCTACAACAAAAAGAGTTGATTGGAGCTAGCATTTCGTGGAGGGCAAAGGTTCTTATTGCTCAATTAAGGCCCAACTCACATCAACTTCAGTGTGAAACAAGACGGTGGAAAAGGCCTAAAGAAGTTTGGGAAGAACAGGTGTGCACATTTTGCATGTTCGAGGCAGTGGAATTGGAAAAACATTTCATTTTGGAATGTGATGCATTCAAAGACATCAAAGAAAGTTATGAGAACATGTTAGCATCAGTTTCTTGGCATTGTCTTTTTAGCGAGGGGATTGTTGGAAGGTTGGGCCAACCCATCATCAATTTGAATCAGAAAAGGATTGAATTGCAAAAAGTGAAAAACAGGGAACTAATGGTCTCATAGACTATTTTTAGTTTCGTGGACCTTAAAATATCATTTCATTTCATCCAAAATCTGTCCTGATCTGCTATTGGTTACAATCTCCACATGCCTCTAATCTTTCTCTTGTTCAATGATCACATCAATGCTTCTCTGGTTTGATCACAAGCGTACTCACCGACGTGTGTTTCGTGAATGCGTAGTTTTCTAATGGGTGGCACAACTATCAGAGCCAAGATGGGTCCCATAACTTTGCTAAGGCTTCTCTCTCCATGGTAAATACGAGAATGATAGCAGGTATGAGTTTGTTGTTTTACCAAGTTGAAAGCTCTCACATCATTAAACTATTTTGATGGGACTTTAGACCATAACACTTTCATTCAAGTATTTTGGGGGTAGTTTTATTTTTAAGGATTTAATTAGTTTTATTTTTGGTATAATTTATATTTTATAAATAATAATTAGAAATTAATAATAACTATTTTCAATGCAATTAAATTATAATAAATAATTAAAATAGTTGTTTAAACATAATTGAATAGAACTTATTATTGAAAACAAATTTATATATTCATCACTTTTAAAATAATAACTAAAATCATTTATAATTAATTACTACAACTTATATATTTATAGATTGTTTTTGAATATAATTGAAGTTGGTTAAACATAATTTTTAAAATAAATTTCAATAGTATTATAAGCATTTATCGCAAGGCTTCACAGAAGAAGGGCCCAATACATCACCCAGATGAAGAAGCAATCTGTCCCATAGGCTATCTTTAGCCATGCCGATGTTAAGAAAATTTTCTTTCTTTTTTTCTTTATTTTACAGAAGTCGTGGGCATTTGACTTTTTATTAATTTTAAATGAACATTACGTAATCTTAGAGTTGGTATTCTTCCCTATTTCTCTTGTTTTCTTTTTTCCTTACTTACAAAACAAACAAAATAATATTTATCTTTATGATTATCATATATTTGTGATATTTATGTTTATGTATTCATGCATATGTAATATTATACAAAAATAGAATTTGATGAGAAATAATATGTGTGTTTATAAATATATATTTATTTGTTTGCAGTTCTAATTGTTAGATTTCAAATGTAACATAACAATATTTTTTTCACTTTTTCAATATTCTCTCAGTATAGTATAATACGTGTAATAATGTAAAACATTTTCTGGTTTTAGGATTTTCATTCCATTGTCTACCTATTATAAATTCCAGATCGTGACAATATTATATGGTTACTGAAAAACACTTTATTTATCCATTCATATCTATGTTTAAAAAACTGGCTATACACCCTTGTCTCATTACTTTATCTATACAAATTCGTTGATTTTGCCCTCACACCTTATGTTCTGAACTTCAACTGAAACTGATTGCATGAGATAATATGCATACTGGCCACCTGTCTGTCCAATACCATTACATCATTACGACAGTGGTATTTTTTCAGAGCCGAAGACTCAGTTTAATTATTTCATTGCTCCTGTCCCCTATTCCCATGGATAGAGTCATATTCGATCACAGAGTTTAATTATTTCATTTGCTCGTGTCCACTATTTCCATTGATAGAGAGTCATATTCGATCAGCGGATTGTTTGCTTTGATAGTATCTCCACGGTCCTTGGGAGTATCACTCGCGTCCTTACGGGAGCGTACACTTTGGTTCAAATCTAATTGCCGCGCAGTCTCCACATTTGAATTCGAATTGTGAGATCTCTGGGCCATACATAAATTTTTAAATTGTCATATCAAATTAAGTCTGCTGTATGTTTTAAGTTCCCAAGTTTTGTCAGCGTTTCCAGCTCTAAAGCTCAATTTTCAAGTTCTCGGTTCGAAGCCTCTACTCTTGATTTTGTTCCAATTGGCATTTCAATTGGTACAGAGGGGGTAAAGTTTTATTTGGCCGTTCTTTGATACAAAGGGGGCTAAATTTTTGTTTGCTGGCAGAATGGTTGTACAGAGGCACGAACCAAGCTCTCAGTGGGTTCTTGAGGCCATCTCTGAGTACCAACTGTGTTTAAGACTGCTTGAAGGGACAGAATGACCTACGTTTTTTGGCCAAATTCAGAGGATATGATGACCAAGTGGCATTGCAGTTTGCCCAGAATTTTAATGGACGCAGAATTAAGGATGGTGAACTGGAATTTGAAGTCACAGAGGAGACAGTGGCTAGGGTTTCTGGTCTTCCTCAAACAGGGGAGAGATGGTGGAAGAAGCTTCCACTTAAACCTCAGGTCTGCAATCAATTTTTAATGCGCAGATGCAGGGATGTTAATTGGGCAAAAGGCGTCCCCAGGGTGTGGCTTAAGGGTGAATGGAGGATTTTGCTGGTTATTTTGCAGAGATTCATCACTTGTAAGGGCAGGTATTCTTATACCTTTCAACACCATATTAGAATACTAAGCATTTTGAATCTGACGATTTAATCAATTTCCCTTACTATTTGTGGTGAAGGCTGGGTGAAATGGCTATGTTAGTCCAGAGAAATGTTAGAAACCCTAAAGGTAGCCTATATTACTCTGCGCTGATCAAATAATTGATTGTAGAGGAGTTACAGAAAAAGAACAGTACATGGGATGCTTTTCTAGAGGGAAATTTGACCATTAATTCCATACCTGAGGTAAAAGAAGCAAACAAATTCATGGTGGATGAGGGAATACAGAACCCTCAAAATGAACATTTGGACTCTCCAGTGGCTGAAAGCTCTCGTCCTCTAGTGAGGAAGCCCATGAAAACGAGAGTAGTTAAGGAATCTCGAGGTAAACCTCCTCTGATCATACCCTTACGTGGTAGGAGAATCACTAGAAATATGACTAGACTTCAGTCTAGGAGGAACACTCTTCAGGAAAAAGAATCTGAACAGGAAAGAGATATTTCTAAGACAGCAAGCAGGCAGCACCCCATTCCTTTGGACACTGACTCGGAAGATAATGGCCCTTTCAAAGGATAGTTCAGTTCTGCAGGACCTCAGGAAGGGCAAAATAAGTTTTCTCCCAAACCTACTAGGTCACATGATTCTCGAGGCTCAGAGATGCCACTAGGAGGTCCTAACCAGTTCCCTTTCTCCCTGGCAGGGGGAAGAGAAGGAAACCTAGAGGCCCCTAGACTTCCAAGCCCAACAGTTCCTAATCTTCCTGAACAAGAGCCCGAAGTTTCTATACCGGAGTCCACTATAAAAATGAAATGGAGTTGCAGTTGAAGTTGAGGAAAAAGACTCAGAAAATTAAAAGGCTCAAAGCAAGAGATGCTGGAACTGATGATTCTTAATAGATGCATAAAAAATTAGAATGAACAATCAAAGAACCAGAGCAAAAAGTTTCAAGAGGACATGAGAGAATTGAAGGAAGATGACAAGAAGAGAAACAGACAGATGAGGAAAATGTTTACTTCTGGGCAAGAAAAAAGAAAGAGCGCCAGCACTACAGGTCCAGGGCTTAGTATCTTAGCGGAGGCAACTAGACTTTCTTAGCCCTCTCTGGTGACTCATAGTTTTGGTGATTCCTTTTGCATGAGGGCATGCAAAACCCTCGGTCTAGGGGGATGTAGAACTTTTATTTTGGGATATTTTTGTGATGCTATAATTACTATTTTGCTCCTCAAAACCCTTTATAACATCACCCTTCAGTCTTCATTTGGCCTAAATACTTAACATTTGACTCCAACTCTATGATCTCATGCTTAAGGTAAATATAGCATTTTCAATATTTATTTCCGAAAGTTTTTGGTTTGATTAATTAGAATTTAAGAATATTCTTTACCTATGAAGAAATATTATCCTTATGTTGTTGTAGCCTTTTGATTAAGTACGTGCATTCACATGAAATGGTCAAGACTATTCAACGAGTTCGAGAAGATCTTCTATGGGGCCTTCCATTCAATGGTCAGTGATATGTACAAGGGAAATTTGCCAAAGAAGAGACACTAGGATTGGAGTTTGGCTTGATAGAGATAGGTATTGAAGGCATTGTTCCAATTTTTTGTTTAAATTTGTGTATTTAAGTAATTACTTCTGAAAAACCAAGACAATAGATCACCCTTTGATCCTAGAGATCAGAGGGTTGATCTTATCCATTAAACAGTGTCAGGCTAGGTAGTAACTCCACCAAATCAATTCATATGTTATTCCTTCAGGTTGGTCTTTATTATATACATGAGGGAGACTGTTCACTTAATCTCTCGATGATTGTTCATATTTCTTTTTATTTATTTACATCAATTATATTTATTCACCCAATCCTAATGATTAGGTGTCAACATTCTCCCCCTTAATTTGAAGGGATGTTGGTGAATTCAAGTATCATTCTGAATCGTTCAAGCTTTTCTCTTCCAAGTGCTTTGGTGAAGATGTCTGCAGTTTGCTCATGAGTGGAACAATGACGGAGATGGATTGTTTTGGCCTCAACATGATGTCGAATCAAATGATATTTAGTATTGATGTGCTTCGTTCGATCATGAAACTTTGGGTTCTTGGCCAACTTTATTGCAGAGGTATTGTCAATCATGAGTGGAGTTGATTGTACTTGTTTTACCTGCAAATCTTCGAGAATTTTCCCAAGCCACACAATTTCTTTTGTTGCCTCAGCTGTTGCCACGTATTCTGCTTCTATTGTGGAATCTGTTGGAATTGATTGTTTGCATGATCTCTAGGAGACAACTCCTGATCCAAGACTCATAGCATATCCTGAAGTAGA
The DNA here is from genome assembly GCA_000404065.3 of Pinus taeda. NCBI lineage: Eukaryota > Viridiplantae > Streptophyta > Pinopsida > Pinales > Pinaceae > Pinus > Pinus taeda. The sequence goes on from APFE030011094.1 coordinate 39,474, forward strand.
TACCCCAGTTTCTTTGTCTCCATCGAAGTCTGAATCAGAATATCCAATCAAACTGAAGTCGTCCACGTGTGTATACTTGATTCCAAAGTTTTGAGTTGCCTTCAAGTACCTTAGAACTCTTTTTGCAGTAGACCAATGTCCTTCACAAGGCTTTTGCATAAACTTGGAGAGGATTCCAATAGCAAACGAAATGTCTGGTCTGGTAGTAGTTAGGTAGTTGAGACTTCCTACAAGCTGTCTATACTTTGTTGCATCCTCAAATTGTTTTCCTTCAATAGATGTGAGCTTTAAGTTTTGTTCCATTGGAGTAGTAAGAGGATTGCATTTTGTCATGCCAAACCTGTTCAACAGATCTCCAATGTACCTCTTTTGAGAAAGAAATATGGACTTCGGATGTTGAGTTACTTCAATACCAAGATAGTAATGAACATAGCCCAAATCAGTCATTTCAAAACTTTTCCCCAATTCCTTCTTTATGGATGCAATGTAGCTTTCATTGTTCCCTGTCATCAAAAGATCATCTACATATACCACAAGATATACAACTATTTTGCCAACTTCCTTGACAAATAAAGTTGCATCATCAAGATCAAAATGTTTGAAATTGAGTTTCAGAAGATGCTCAATTAGTTTTTCATACCAGGCTTGCGGTGCTTGTTTGAGGCCATACAATTTCACAAGTTTGCATACTTTATGTTCATGTCCTTTCACAACAAATCCTTCTGGCTGGGACATAAAAATGTTCTCTTTTAGATCTCCATTCAAGAAAGCAGTTTTTACATCCTTTTGATGGACTTTCCAACCGTTCTGAGCTGCTAGCGCAAAGAGTGTTCGGATGGTAGCCCATTTTGCTGTGGGGGCAAAAGTCTCCTCATAATCGACCCCTTCCTTCTGTGCAAAACATTTTGCCACAAGCCTGGCTTTGTGCTTGTCAAGTGAGCCATCAGCTTTATACTTATTTTTGTAGACCCACTTGCAGCCAATTGGTTTGGTTCTCGATGGAGGATCAACCAGCTTCCAAGTGCCATTCTTTATCAAGGCATCATACTCCTTTTGCATCGCTTTTTTCCAGTCATCATGAGAAGCAACTTCTTTGAAGGAAGTTGGTTCAAAATCTGTAGACAAATTCAATTCACAATCATAAGAAACATCCATATCAACAAGTGAATCAGAGTCATCTACATGACCTCCATTTTGTTGGGTTGAATTTCTAGTTCCTGCCTTTCCAACCTCATCAGGATGAACACTTTCAAGTGTCTTTGTCAGCCACTTTGTGGGACCTTTCTAAGATGGTCCAAGCTACTCAGTTGATTGAGTTGGGACTGAATAAAGATTGAGTCTCCCAATTTTGTCAATCACATCACTCAAAGTATCATCAGTGGTTGGAGTTTCATGCGAGGGAGAGAGTGCTTCAGAAGAAGATTCCACAGGTTGATCCAATATAGGAATCCCCCCTTCAATATGTGGAATCTGGTTATCAAATTCTTGAAATGATTTTGCATTTGCGAATCTATCCAAGCGATCAAGTTGCCGCTCAACAACATTGTCATCTTTGGATGATTCAAGAAAGATTACATCTCTAGATACAACAAACTTTTTATTAACTTCATCATAGAGATGGTATGCTTTGGAGGTGTTTGAATACCCCAAGAAGATACACTTACAACTC